>FQSS02000429.1:0-53532 GCA_900128795.2 Malbranchea cinnamomea | reverse complement strand
GGCTTACGTACATACGACATCTCTCTCACTTCCTCATTTGTTTGACATTTGCAGCTCTTAAAGGTATGTATTTTGACCCACGAATCGTCCCTGGATCCTGGGCATTTGTTGACACCCTCTTATACTCAGACTTGTGTCCCAAGTACACTGGCAGTATGGCTTCAACTTGCCATCTAGCGCCTCCGAACAGGCAATGATTCCAGATAGAACGGCGCCAAGTGGTGGCCTCACACAGGCTCACATGCATCTTTGGCCCTTTTTTCCCCGGATAATCACTCTGTCAGATCTACAAGTTTTCTTGGCTATCATAACCCTGCTCCTGGGACAAACAACATCCATAAGTCACAGGGCGGTTATAAACGTTACCCGTTTATTATATATTTCATCTGTTTATGGTTTGGTCAAACATGCTCATATACACTTGATGCATAATTTCAATCTTCATATTTCTTTGGCAGGGCTTGCACTACAGACATCGCTTTAATGTCTTGCATCAACAATGTATTGTGGACAGGGGCATACAGGGACATTCTCCCTAGGACAAACAGGCCAGATAATACAGTAGTAATTTTACTACTCTGGCATACTCATTCTTTGTTTTTTATTTGTCACGCCATGCTGTCCCACTGTTGCCATATTCTGCATGTCATCCTGCATTTATCCGAACCACTAGATAGGGGCACATATCTACATCATCTACCACCTCTAGTTTAGGAACTCTTCACGGTACAGCAGCAAAAAAAGTTCTCTCTTTAGCATGGCTGCAAATGCGCCTGTTATCATCCTGGATGATAGTGATGATGAGCCCCAAGCTACCAGATCTACACCATGTCCCCAATCATGGCAAACTTCACGTAAGCCCATCTTGTTTCCCATGTGCTGGAGGGGGAAAGCTGACTTGAATTTGACCCTGTGTCACAGAGCCAGCTTATCTTGCCAACAGGGATAGCTTTGGATCATCCCCCGGGGGGAGATTCGCAGAAGAGGCCATTCAAATTCACGGAATAACACCCAATATAAACAGATTAGATGATGTCCCTCTTTCAGCAATTCCTCAATACGTGCCGCCTGGGCAAGCTGCAAATTTCATAGAGATGGGGCAAAATGAGCAGAATGCCCACGCTTCTGTGCATCTTGTGGTTCCCCCAAATATAGCTAATACGCCTTTGACAATAAGATTCTTTAACGACATGGCATACCAAATAGTGACGACCTTCCCCTATCAAGAATTTGCAAGATCCCATGGCTGCAGCCCTGAGGACGTAAGGCGAGCATTGATGGACTATGCAATTCGACCCTTTTTGGCGGGAGCAAGGATCAAGCAGGCACAGGCCGTTGCATACGGGTACAATGGAGCAGTAATGCAAAGATATGCAAACATTATGCCTAGTAGCATCCGCCACATGCGCCCTGTTGATCCACGTCTTGTTGACCCGCAATTGATGGCGACGGGGACTAATGACCTTGGTAACGTTGTCCGCGCATCGAGCACGACTAGTGCTGTTGTTCAAGCCTCCGTTATAATACAACAACAATCGCGACAAACAAATGAGGCGAGCACCACCCAAACGGCAAGCAAAAAACGTCAGAGAGACCAGGCGGAATCATGTCCAACGGAAGTCCCCGAGACCGCAAATTCAGCTCAGCCGGAATTATCTTCGAAGAAGCTAAAAGCCGGCTCTGCAACTATATCCTTAGGTGCAACGTCCTCACAATCTGCCCCTGCAGCTCCTCCAAAATCTGCAGAAAATGCTAGCTCACGGCCCTGTGGCATTTCTAACTCCTCTGTTGCTTCTGCACCCGGGGCTGCTGCTATCGAGTATCGATCGCTGACCGTATCAAAAGAAGGCCCTCGGCGGTATCCAGAAATAAGTCAACGGCGTCGGGTTGTCGTTGACGAGTTTGGGTCGTATGTGGACTCACGCTCCTCTGAAGACCCTAAATGTGATAGTCAAAATACAAGCAGCGCCGGAGAAGCCACGTATGGTACTGTCTTCCAACATTTGCCGGAAGAGAGCCCACGATGTGTGAAACCTAGAGGGAAATCCCTCTACGCCGTCGCGACGCAGAAGGATAGGGAGGTGTGGGAGAAACACCTGAGGGATCCATGTTCGCGTATGAGGCAACAGCCACAGCTAATGCAAGAACAAACCACAGTTGTTGGTGGCGACGATGAGGAGGCTGAGATAGCTGGAACCTTTGATTGGCTGGAATGACGATTCTACAGCAAAAAAAGGAGGGGGCCAGGGGAGGGAGGAATGAAGAAAAGGGATGGGGAGATAGAGAACTCAACGAGGTGCAAGAGCCAAAGTAGGGGTTTGTTATGTCTTGCCGAAGGAATTCAGACTCCATGTTGAATCGTGTTTTCCTGGTGTTAATCACTCCGTAATCGTCGGACAGAACCTAGTAAAGATCGATCTCTCTCTCTCTCTCTCTCTCTCTCTCTCTTCTTTTTTTTTCCTTCTCCCTCACGGATGGAAGTGACTTTGTCATGACTTTGTCGTAGGACTATTCACTTTATCTCTAGCTCATCAGAGACTATGAATAGCATTTTTATTTTTTACTAGATTTACTCGATCAACTGCAACTACCAGCACTTCCTTTTAGTAGTGTACTCCGTAGTAGTGAATTAAACAAGAAGTTCAATCCTCCGAACCTCTTGATAAGAATTCGTCGTTGCTGTGGTAACGCATCATGTTGATTGATGCGAAGTCATGCCTCTTGTCGGACAAGCCACTTGTGGCTGAGGCTTTTGCCAAAAATAGCTATTGTTATTGCAGGAATACCGTATTATCGTCACGACAATCTACATTCTTCAATGCCCAACGAGGTCTTCAAAATTAATATATATATATAATATACGGGAAAATCCATTCTGGCTAGATGAATTAAGCCAATATTCTTTCTATTGGGTAGTGTTTTTACATTGAAATTCGTAATCAAGTAGCATGTCTTCATTTGAGATCGTCATGCCAAGGATGCCGAACTTGCAACGGCAACCATACAGAGGACATACTAATAAGGCGAAGCCCTCGTCCGCAACGAATCGCACGTAAAGTCTCAGCCCCCTCATCACGTAACACTTGAGTAACTTCTATCGACTTCCTTTTTCCCTCCCTTGTTAGCATTCTCTCAGTGCAGTACTGCTTTATCCACCTTCTTCCCGCTCGTTGTGTTGAGCTACCTACCACTTACGGCACCCAGGATCGAACTTACAATCACTATTTACTGTTTGCGGTTCAGTTGCGACGGGCAACGGATCGATTGATGGGTTGAGCTGAGCTGGTGACGACCAAACGGTACAACAACTACAGGAGGCATTGATTTGGGCTTGAAATCGCCTGGCTACTGGGGGTTAGTTAGAAGCTGTCTGCGCAGGTGCCGCAGACAACTCTTGCAGTCATGAGGTTCCCGTACATCAACCAGTCGAGAACAAAAAACATTCTACATGCTCTTCAAGGCTTCATCATATTCTTAGGCTGGGCTTTAACGATTGCCGTGTTTACGAGAAGCGGGCCAACAGATGGGAGAACAGCGTATTATTTCGCTTTGGTATGGGTGGCTACTGATATGAGAGATCGGCTCAAAGATGGGTTGCTAACTGCTCCTTTACTTCATTCCTGCAGTGCTGGTTCTCTATCCCCGCTTTGATATACTTGACTGCTGTTCCGGCGTTCCCACGAACCCGCAGGTTTGGCAATGTCTACGCATTTGCAGCTGTCGACGGGCTATTCACTCTGCTGTGGTTTGTGGCCTGGGTCTGCATTGCTTCGTACGTCGCTGCTGGAAAGAGCGCAGAGCCAGAGGATGAAGATGAGAGAAAGGAAAAGGAGGGCAAGAGTGGTTGTGACGGATTTGCATACGGTAGCCCTGCGAAATGCAGGTTGAGTACCGGGACTTGTATTTTGGGCGTCTTCGTCTTGTAAGTCGGTTGAGCTTCTCTTTTTGTCTGTGTCTGCGTGTCCGGACCCTTGTTCGCGTGCTGATGTTGAGACCATTTGATAAAGCCTCCTCTTCGCCTTAACCTTTTTAATATCTTACCGTAGCGTGACGGAATACCGTCGCACCGGCATGATGCCCTACGACGGCTCTGATCCCACTTTCGCTGCACAATCAAAAGCTGCCTTCTCCTCGAACGTAGCCCACGACTTCGATGAGGAGGACCCCGACCGTGACGACCGTGACTTTCATTCGGACAGTTATGGGGATGGCCGTCCGCCAGCTCTGGGCCATTATCACAGAGACGACGATGATTATGCGCCTCTGCAGCAGAGCGAGATGGATGATCTTGGCACTGGTGGGCGGAGACCGACACCCGCTTACGATCCAACAGCGCCGGGCAGGACTAATCCGCCAACTATTCCGATGCCGGATGTTCCTGCAGGATCATTAATGCACGATTATGACACAAGTTACGGTGGGCCGTATACGCATCGGCCGCAGTCACCCAATAACGATTACGGGTACGGTCGATAAGTCAGCTGCTACGTTCCATGGAGTCAGGCCCTTTCCGTGTACCTTTCACACCATGAAAATGGAATGGCCTGATGATTCCTTCGAGGTTCTTGTCTTGTCTTGCTTCTACATCTTTTTCCCCTTCTTGACTGTCTTATATCATCTTCATTTTTGCCTCTAATCTCTCCGTCAATTTACCTGTATAGATCTTCCTTATTTATCATCAATCCCAGTCTTCATGACGATCATGGTGATGATGATGATGATGATAATGATGACAAATCGCTATGCTAATGTTTCAAGGAATAAATTACATTCACCAATCAGTCCTTTCGTTCCTGTAAACATTTTTTGATTGCTGCCTTTCATGAAGGTACTTTCGCGTTCTGGTTTTCAAGCGCTCAATTTGATCTTCTCCTACCTACAACTCCAAACTGCAGAAGTAAAGTCTACTCTTACAAGCTACTAGAGTTTTTCATAGGCGCACCCTCAGTCCTAATATTTAATGGTTTTGTTGAAATCTGTCAACTCATCTGTCACCTTGTTGGCTTGCTGCTGGAGATGTTGGGAAGAAGGCATCCATGAGAGTGTTCGGTTCAATGAAGGGGAAAAATCGACCGAGTTGGCCCTGACTCAAATTTAATTCGCAGAGGCTCTCCTCGCAACAGCAAGTAAGTGATCCGAAGCTCCCAAAACGTACTATGTAAGCATCCTCCGCAAATTGCAAAACAACATCAACCCAAGAATTATATTTCTGATCCTTGCGTGAACAGATTGCTCTGGACAGCCCACCCCCTAAGAAACCTTCGCAAGCTACGATTCGCTCGAGCCGCAGTACGCCCTCCATTGCGCTTTCAAACAAGGTTTGAATCTCACGCGCATGTGAATGATGCATCGGCATTCTTGGACTACGGGTGTACTTGCCGCTGGCAAGGTACCCTTCATAGAATCCTTTCTCCTCCACGAGGCGGTCACGATCTCGCTGGGCGATATCCCGAAGTGAGCGAACTTGGTGACGAAGGCCGCCAGAACGTAACCCCCTGGCCTTGTCATTTCGGCGCAAGCCTTGAGCAGTTCCAAGCGCTCTGGTATCTCGAGCAGGTGATAGAAGGGCCCCAGACAAAGCACCAGATCATCACCTGCTTCTCTGAAAATCTCGCCATTCTTGCGTACGTAACGAGCGTCGATTTGGATTATGCTGGGCTAGTTTGACATCCAATTTGCGAGCATCGGACTCTGCTTGGTCGAGTTCCGACTGGGATATATCTGCAGCAAGAGATAGGTCAGATGCAAATGATAGCACAGCTTTCAAACAGCTCTAAAGAGCTAGTTGTGCATCATCTGCACTCAGCCGCCGGACCATGCCGCGCAGTTAAGCCTGCGGACACCGCTGACACGGACTTTGGAGTCGGAGCGGAGAGACGACATTGCTGCCGATGCAGATCGGGCCAAGGAGTGTCTGTTGAACCCGTGTTCACCCTCCTAGGTTTAGCTCTCCGTGTTGATTATTTCTCATGCTTCATGTTGACCTTTCGTCTACGATGCACATATGCTCACTACAGCTAGTAGCTCAGTCAAGCTCTGATATATCTACATTTATATACGATGTCTCTTGAATTTTAAGAAGCCCATACTCGATGTACATGTTGAGAATTTCTATATTTTGATATATATGTTTTCACAGAGATCGCTTGAGCTCTCTATCTGATGTCGTTCGTGTTCTGTAGTTGGTTGATTTTATTGGTCTGGCTGCTTATGTACCCCTACAACACATGATCCGCAATCTGTATTATTTATTATTGAGTAGTAGCAGCATTGCCCGTGTAGTAACAAATTCTGCTTCAATGGTATATCGAAAAGAACACATTTGTCTTGTAACAGAAATTAAGCCATCACGGCACGACGTCCCTCCACAACAATAGATGAGAAAACGGATTGCTCCATTCAACAGGGATGATACCCTTGGCAAATCCATTTGCTTTATTCTCGCCGCTTGTTCTACATCGTTCTATCATTTAAGGTCTAGAAATTCATGCGTCAACATCAAATTCGATCCCAAGAGCAAGGAATGTGCGCGAGTCTGGTTGGATATGCTCACCTATCATAGCAGAGACCATCATAACCGCAGTACGGGTGGCTATCGGGGCAGCAGAACGTGGGGCAGCACCTTGGGAATTCGTGGCTGCAGCAGTCAACGCCGTTGGGGCAGACGAGAGGCGCCTCAGGCGGGCAGACCAACTGTCGAGCCTCCAACGGATTCACGCTGGCAGTGCTGCCGAGTCGTCTAATGCCAGAGACTGCGCCGCGGCTCTCTTTGTTTGGAGCAGCAAGGCTACCTCCGAGGAAGGAAACGAAGACGAGGACAGAGAGGAACTTCATATTTTCTTCGATGAAGGAAGCTCGTTGCAGGTTAGGTTGGGTTGTCTATGGCTGCACTGTCAGTGATGGGCTTGCTAGCGGAAGAGACTCCTGACGTGCGTACCGTTGAAACTGAACTTTTTGGAGTATTCGCTGCTTTCAATCGTCTTAGTTGTCTCTCAATCAAAAATCGAGGAGCAGTCCAGTTGCTCTTTATATCGTTGTGCTGGGTACCCAAGAGCCTCAATCTTTTCATGTCGGAAATACACATCGTCAGCCTCATTCATGGTTTGACAGCGATCTTCGTGATCAACTCGAGAGGGGAAAATCTATTGCGCACACTCAAGCTGACTGTGGAGAAGCATTGGACCACTGTCGATTGAGTGTTCAACCCACGGTAGGCTTCCAGATTTTTGATGTGGACTTCCATCCAAACAAGAGCAAGTCAAATTTCGCTGAAGATCACAATCTCAAATCATCTTGCATTGTGGATATTTCTTGTTCCATTCACCTTTTCTCCACATTTGCAAAGGCCACAGATGTGGAGAAAACCCCAGCTCACAGTCGTTGATCGTTTCCAAATTAGCTGTTGATCAACCAGACTACATCTTGACCAGTTGAACAAAGTGAGCTGAAGCGGGCCTGATGTGGAGTAAGAGATCGATTATCAGGAGATAAGTGATTTGACTTTTGTCACTCATGCGAGGCGCAGTGGAGATGTCATCCAGCGGCCCCATCAGCAGAGCCGCAAAAAGAAAGGGACAGTTCGCAAGTAATTCCATCATTTGTGTAGTTTGAAGGAAATGCTTCCTTGACTACCAGTTTTTGCCGGCATTCTTCTACGTTGTTTCGAATGTTTTAGAAATTGAAGCACCTGGGGAAACAAATTGGGAGGACTGCTTCACATTATTGACGATGCACGTAAGAGCTGCGATGACGCGTTCAGAAGCAGTCAAAACTCCTATGGCAAAGAAGTCATAGTGCAAATCATCGTAGATCCTCGTATTTTCAGCTGTTAGTTTCAGGCGGCTGAAGGTTGCGAAAATCACAGGTGCTGCCTGAGCTCAACATGTCAGTTCTGCGGAGATTGGGTCAAAGACTGCTCTTTGCGATCGTTGTGTGACTGTTGCTTTGAAGAAATTCTTGTTCAGGGTGAAGAGAGGAGTCGTCATCAAAAGTTTTGTTCAATCCCCAGTTGAGATTCACCCTGAAAAAAAAATATCATTCGATGGCACAGTACTCCGTAATGCTTGACCGCTCGAATGCACCACCAGCAAAATCCCCTATTTCTGATAAGAGGCTCGAGGTGACGCTTCAGCATTCCTTTGTGGTTCATGTCTCTTGACAGTTGTCCATGTTCCCAGTTTGTCGGAAACTCCATCCGTAAGACACCACACCTCAGCCTAAGATAACCGCTTTGCGATGGACCAGAAAAAATAAACTGCTCCTTTTTGGCCTTTTCTGGCTTTGGATAACTGATTGGAAGCAGCTCTAGGATGTCGCTCTGGAGAGATGAATCTGGACCACTCATGCTCACGATGGGCGAATCCAGAGACTTTGCGCCAGTGCCATCGCATTTCGTTGACAGGAGGGCAGGACTCGGAGAGGCCATAGTAAAAGCTCTGCTGCTGGTATTGAGGAGGTTGGCCAGAATGTCATCTGAAAGATGATGGAAATTCGGAGCCCCTGTCGAAACGACTCCCAGTAATTCATCAACTTGGACGACATATTGCACGCGATCGCATGGAAAGAGAGATAAAACGAGAGCCATCGCACAAGGTGTTTAGAAAGAGTGCTCAATATAGCATCTTGGGACAAGGGTGGAACTTCCTGTCTGAACGCCAGGTTCACTGGCGTGTCCTTGGACACGTTGTGTGTTACTCGGGAGCCAAACTGCCGCATGTCGAATCCCGCAGCAGCAGCGTGGAAGAGTGTCGCTTGCGCATCGAAAAAGCTCGAACAGTCAGTCTCCTGTGTAACACAGAATAGTACACGACGGCACAATCATCGTCATGCCTGATTGCCTTCGGGGTCTCAGCGAGCAAAGTTCTTTATCCAACCATTGGAGACCTCCTTATATGTCAAGGAGAACCAGGGCTAGGAAGTGACACCCCTTCCTCAGAAGCCACGAAGTAGCTTGTTACTGTGGTTGCAGTCAAATACATACTACTCCTGAAGAGTCGATGACTTGCCTTCCTTCCGACTGCTCTGAGCATTCGTTGTCGTGCTTTTGAAGATGCGCGGAGATGGACCTGTCTAACTACTTGTCTCCTGGAAGTGGGCCCTGATGACTCATCAGGCTCCTCTCGACTAAAAGCGGCGGGAAAACATCCTCGCAAGGACAAGGTCATGGCCTCACCGGCAGAAAAGCAGCGTCAAATCCATGATCTCCAAGGATGGGCCAAGGAGGGGCTTTGAAACATTATTATCAAATCTGTCACTGAGGATTGGACGATGCTGGGCGTTTGAATTCCTGACCGCTCTGTTTAAATATACTCGGTATTGGTCTCACGTTCTTGGATTCGTTCTCTATCAGTTGATTTCGAATACCCTACTATTACCACTTCCAGTTTCCACTTCTACTACATACTCGTACTATCCCAAATCAAGGAGAATAGAGAACTTGTTGAACGGAACCTTGTCAGGATACCTAATAATATAGATAATGGTATCCAAACAATACAATATCGGGATCATTGGCTATGGCCTCAGTGCCAAAACTTTCCACATTCCTTTCATTCAAGCCGTCCCTGACTTCCAGCTCTATGCCGTGGTGCAACGGAGCCCCAAGCCCGACAATGACGCTGAAAGGGACCATCCGGGCATCAAGGTGTACCGCGACGTGCCCGGCATGCTGCAGGATCCGTCGGTTGACGTAGTTGTTGTTACAACTGCCCCAGACAGCCATTTTGAATTAACGAAAGCCGCTCTGGAGGCTTGCAAGCACGGTACGTATAGAGATTGGTTGGATCAAACCGGAAACAGACTTGATTCTTGGAATTGGATTATCATCGTTCGTCTCGGGCGCTGCGCTAACATGGGGTGTGTAGTCATTGTCGAGAAACCGTTCACCCCGTCCCAGGTTGAGGCTGACGAGTTAATCTCACTTGCAAAGGAGAAAAATCGGTTGCTCTCCGTATATCAAAGTTAGTAGAAGCGCAAATCTGATGCGTGGTATTCTCAACAAGGTTTCCACGAAAAGTCATGGTCGCTAACATTGAAAGCCTGCAGATCGACGATGGGATGCCGATTTTGTTACCGTAGCGACACTCATTCGGAACGGTACTCTTGGGCGGGTAGTTGAGTTCGAGACTCATTTTGACCGCCACCGCCCTGAGATGCCGACAACCCAAAGTTGGAAGACCATGATGATGCCTGGAGGTGGTGCCCTATATGACCTCGGGGTTCATATTATTGACCAAGCTGTTCACTTATTCGGGTTGCCAAAGAGAATCACCGGCTTTGCTGGATCGCAACGGGAGAATAACACCTCGGGATTCCAGGACTCATTCACCGTTCTCCTCCACTACGATGATGGAAAGATGGTGACCGCGAAGGCAGCGGTTGTGAGTCCGGAGGAGAAACAGCTGAGATTCTGGGTTCGGGGAGACAAGGGAAGCTACAAGAAAGTAAGTCGTACTTCTCTCGTGCCATAGTCTATGGACTGATTCAAACTGAACAAACATTGTACGGAGTAGTTCCACCTTGATATCCAAGAAGAACAATTGAGGTCAGGACTCAAGCCAGGAGACTCTGGTTACGCCAGAGAGCCTCATGAACGTCATGGTAAGTCTTCGGAAGGTCCCTGTGTTTGCACGTGGTAAACACAAAATTTGCCCAAGAGGAATGGATGCTGTTGTCAAAAAAAAAAATCCTATATCTGTGGGGTGTCGGTTGTCTATTCTGACTATTTACCTCCTCGATTTAGGTGTCCTCACCACAGTTGTAGACGGCAAGATGTCGTCACAGGTTTACCCGACTGTCGATCCTCCGACATGGACGGCATACTACAGTCAATTCGCCAAGGCCTTGAAAGGCGAAGGCGATGTGCCAGTCAATGCAGCTGATGCACGCGCAGTCATCCGGCTGATTGAGCTTGCCAAAGCAAGCTCTGCACTTGGAAAGACGATGGATGTAGATTAGTGCGTTGGTGATGCGGGGTTGAAAAAGTCTTAGTTACTAGAGCAGCAAGGTTCCCATTCAGGAACGAAGCATCTTTTGAATATCAAGGACGGAAACATCCTGTGTCTTCCCTTCGGAAGTTTGGACTAACCGGCTTGTATGTGGTGACGCGAAGCAGTTTCCTTGTTGCTGGTCAGCTGGCCAGCCACGAAATGACAAGTCAAAAATTAGTGGCTTCCGAAAGACGATTACACATCATACTGCCCCCCCGTTGGAAACTGGTCAATACCTAATTAATCTTTCAGCGGATGTTGGAGCGAACTTTGCCGTGCAAAAAAAAAAAAAAAAAAAATACTTTATCCAGGTATTAATTTTTTACAGGAGGAAAAATCATTCCTAGTGGAGAGGCTTTTAAGCTTTTTCTGACCCAATCATTCTCAGTTTGATCGTTTCGCGACTATTGCACAAGCAACTTTGCATGATTCCCTTTTCACACTGTTACAGAAGTTGCGTCTTCGAACCATGGTCCAGGCAAAAAGGAATAATGGTCGAGAGCAGACATGCATATTTCACTCCCATGCATTCTCCACGTGTGCGCAGTACGGAGTACTGCACTGCGGGTGATAAGGACAATTTTGGGTTCCATGACTCCATTTCACCTCAGTGCTTCATCGTCACTTGCTGGTCTCGGACTTACATGTGTCGTGTGCATTTACCATCTGTGGACAGTCAGGACCTGGCAATGGCAATGGGCCGTGTTGGTCTGTTGAATGTGATCTTTCCTTGCCCGTCAGTTGTCATGAACCAGGACGACGTGTTGATCTGCATGAGACAAAGGAGGGCAAAGGTTCCCACTTGCTTTCTCTTCTTGCCCTTTTTTTTTTCCTTTTTTTATCGGTTATCGTTCCCATCCATGGATACTCCCAACGAGTCTCAGACTTATGCGACCTGGCGTCTGGGCTTGGAGGGTGAGTAGAAGCTCATGGCAGCCACACCATGCGTCTTCTTGTTCCACCTTCAGGAAGGCATGACATCGTTTGTCCCGTGTTCTACCATTACCTGTGGTTTTCGCATTTCTGTCCCTTTGCTGGCCCATTTAACCATATCTGTTGTCACCCGTCTGGGAAAATATGAGCACTTCAAACAGCTGAAGTGTGGCAAGCACACGGAAATCGGTGCAAGTCTCGACGATGGATGTTATCCATGTTCCGAAGTGCTTGAGCGATGAGCCTATTCGATACGAGAATTTGCTCCCAAATGACAACAAGGCGCCGCTGATTCTCTCGGTCAGCGGTCTTCTCTTCGGCAGGGCGTTCTTGGTGGTTCTCCTGCGGATATACACCCTGTAATAATTATAGTCAAGGCGTGTTGCTTTCCATGACTACCTACTTTTTCTCTCTTGTGTGGGTGATTCCTCTCTGTGAACTAAGCTTCTACCAAGCTCCGAGCCAAGTAGTCCGGTCTTCCTGACGTTCGTAGGGGAAAGGAGTGAACCTTTAGCCCATTTGACCATAGGTACCTCTCAGATCAAAAAAATTGATGTTCAAGCCCTCTCCTCTCCCGTGACATCGTCTGACGAAAATGGAGACCAGAAAGTTGGACCATAACGGCAAGACTTCAACAGGACGTGGGAATTAGGCCGCGAGCCCAGGCAACAGTCAAACATAGAGCAAATGTGGTATTACCTATGTGAGAACAATCCGTACGATGCAATACATCCTGACCAAAAAAAAAAAATTGCTCGTTTACTAGGCAATGTTAGTATTGCCTTATTTTGATCGACCAGGGTTGTTGCCGAATATTGACAAGGTTCACGGCAATCAACTGAGCTCCATTATTTATTTCCCGGGGTTAGTTTGCATCGCAAAAGAAGTACAGAGTATCCCAGGGTCATTTCTGCACAGCCAGAAACGAAAATAAAAAAAATTTTTAGCCTAAATCAAGTATAGAGCGGGGGACTCTCACAGAAATGATGAGTCACAGTGTGTCAGAAAGAATGTCTTTCGACACCGCAAGAAAATCTCGAAGTTCAAAGTTGAAAATTGTCTGTTTTCCTGAAAGGAGAAGACTGGCATCAAGACGACACCTGGTAACATGAAGAATGCGGGGTATGGTCCGACTAACCCCACGTCAAAACGGGACAAAAGAGGAGACTTTCACGGAGGTCTTTAACCCGAGAATGTGTTTGGACAGTCAAGCAATTTATCCATCCCACCGGTTAATATATTTACTAGATGGTGACACAGAAGACGGCTAGACGAGCCGAACGGCACCGGAATTCCCTGGAACTGGACGTTGGGTTGCTGGGCTGCTGCAACGACAAGGACAAGGCGGGACTATTTTAAATCACGGGATGTCCCCTTCCAGATGGGCAGATGGAGAGAATCCATGAATAGGGCTTCGATCTCTCTGACAATATTCTTGTTTACTTTCCAGAGCGTTGTTCTGCTTATATTGATCGATCGACAGAAAAAAATGGACCGTGAATACAAGTACCTAACCCGCGAGCAGGTGGAGCATTTCATGGAGTACGGATATGTGAAGTTGCCCAACTGCTTCTCACGCGAAAAGGCGGCCGAGTGGACGAAAACCGTCTGGATCCGGCTAGGCTACGACCCAAATGACAAGTCAACGTGGGAAAAAGAACGGATTAACATGCCTGCGCACCGTCGAGAGCCCGTCCAGACTTTTGCTCCCCAAGCCTGGGGAGCGATGTGTGAACTGCTGGGTGGTGAAGAGCGTGTTGTGCCAGAAAGTGCCACCTGGGGTGATGGACTGATTGTCAATCTGGGGTCACCGGAATGGGAGGGAAAGTGGCCGCATCCGCGTGACTTGGATAACTGGCATGTTGACGGCGACTTCTTCACACATTTCCTGGATTCCCCTGAGCAGGCGCTGCTGGTGATTCCAATTTTCACGGATATCGTGGAACATGGAGGCGGCACGATGGTGTGTCCTGACGGAATTGGCCACATCGCAAGACATCTTGTAAGTTTTGGTCTTGGCTTGCCCTCCGAAATCTCTCTCTCTTCCTTTCATGATGATGGCGATGAGAAGAAAGTGTGTCACTAAACTCAAACCCCTCCTCCTCTTTGTCCCCGTTGCGAATGACCATCAGTATAACCATCCCGAAGGCGTAACACCACGAATGACACCCCGGGGCGAGGCCAAGCCAGACGAAGATCTGAGCTTCTACCTGAACCTGGTGAAGAAATGCAACGTGTTCCACGAGATGACAGGACAGGTGGGGGATGTGATCCTCATGCACCCTCTGATGCTGCACTCTGCGTCCAAGAACAGCCTGCGCATCCCTCGAATCATCACGAATCCCCCTGTGTCCCTGAGAGAGCCGTTCAACTTCAACCGCGCCGATCCGTCGGAGTACAGCCTGGTGGAGCTTAAGACGCTAAAGGAACTAGGGGTGGACAGACTGCCAGAGTGGAAGGCGACGGGGAGCAGAGACAGCGTGGTGCCCGTGAGCCGGCCCATGAGAGAGCAGATGAAGGCGTTGGAGCTGCAGCGTCTAGAAGCTGCGGGTATCACGGTCACTGGGGTTGCTGCGTAAACAACTTCCGACGTTTGGTAAAATCACTATACTTCATAGAGATATTTCGACTTCGCAGAGAAGCCATGTGCTGCTACTCATAATACCATACTAACCATCTGTTTTGAATCGCTGCAATGATGTCCACGAATGATCTGTAGTGTAGTTGAGTCTCCGCCTGTCGTCAATGTTTGAAACTGCCAAGGTTGAGCCAAGGGCAAAAAAGAAAAAAGGAATTTTCTCGGCGGTGGCAAGGCTCAAAGTGGGAACCCAAGACGTCATCAGATTGAGCATTCTTTGTTCTTTCCAACTGGTGGAAGGGTTCAGGACATCGAAGCTCCCGTGTTCTTCCTGACTTCGCGAGGCACGCCAATCTTCTTGATTTGCAAGCAGAAAAAAGGAAAAAAGGACTGGTGATTGGCTCGCGACTCACGGCAGCCGGAGTTAAGTTTCTCCGGTACGGCGCCATTACCGCCGCTAAGTTACGCTAATAGTGTAACTAACCTCATTGGGATTTCTCTTAGCCAACCGAAATTGTTCCACGCATTGTGACTGGCTGACCAGATGTCTTGCTCGCTCTCCTTTACGCGAAGTAATTGTGCAAGCAAAACCCGAACAACGTCCTCCGAGGCCGACCTCGCCATCTCCGTTTTGCTGGGACCTCCGACCTTCTGGAAGGCCTTCCGTGCGACAATCCGCGGAGAAAGCCAGTCGACGATGGCGACATGGCTGCAATGTTGTCGACACCTTTTTTCTCAGGTAAGGCCTACGCGTCAATTTCGGCATGTCCAGAGCCCCATTCCCGGAGAGTGACCCTCGGCCAGTTCGGATGAAACCGAATAGTTGAGTGGTCTCAACGTACTACTAGACACTAGAGAGTACTTTTCTATTTTTTTCTTTGTACATCGTCGTCCACTTGCTTTCGGCCCGGTAATATTTGGCGGACGTGAACAGTTCGAATTCGATTGGGCTGGGAGGGGTCTGGGGTCCCACGCACCTCTGGCCAGCCGATTCTCTTTACGTTCTCGTCGCTCCGGCAAGTACCGCTTTTTCTTTTTCTTCCCCCCTCCATTTTTCTTTGTTTTATAAACGGTGGAAGGGAGGTGCCAGTTGATCGGATATTAGTTGACGCTCTCGTAAGTGCCAATGGGGAAGGTCCTGGAAAAAATTCATGCTTGGGAGCTCGATATTGACATTTTCATCAACCGCTTCATTCCCAACCCGCCATGGCATCGTCTGCCATGGCTGGTAGCCCATTTCCTGGGCCATAGACCGCATCCGCCGCGGAAGATTGGCAACGTCCTCATCATGTTTTGGTCTGTCGTGGGCATTTTCGGTGGCTTACTGGTTGTAACTGCCGTGTCAACACACATTCCCTCTTTTCAGGAACGGGAGGTGCCCATTGTAATCGGAAGTTTTGTAAGTCATTGAGCCGTTCTCGTTTTCTCTCCCCCTCCTCCCCCCCCATTTTCTTTTCTTGGGAAATGTATTAGCTGACGCCGGTTTTCACGTCTCACACAGGGCGCTGCAGCGGTGCTGGAATATTGTGCGATTGAATCTCCGTTGGCGCAACCACGAAACGCTGTATTGGGCCATTTGTTCGGTGCGATTGTGGGAAGAAGTGTCGCTGCACTGTTTGAACTGAGCCCGCGTCGTGATCAACTTTGGTGGATTGCTGGTCCTCTGGGATGCGCTCTGGCTACGCTTTTCATGGTCCTGACCAAAACGATCCATCCACCTGCCGGATCCACCGCACTACTTGCCATCGTCGACCCCAGTATAAGAGGTCTTGGATGGTTCCTCCTTCCCGTTGTCCTGCTGAGTTCCGTTCTGATTGTGGCCACTGCATTGGTTTTAAATAATATTCACCGGAGATTTCCCCTGCACTGGTGGACATCGGAAGCCCTTCCTCACAAGAAAACAGGACAATCCAAACAATTCGAGTCGTCGCCATCATCATCTGAAGTCGGAGACATATACCAATTATCCCAGGACCTTGAGCGCGGCTGTGGCGTGCTCCCGAAAGTCAATCACATCACAATAAAGCATGAACAGGTTCTCGTCCCTGATGGAGTGGTACTTACACCTGATGAGCTACAGTTTCTGGAGCGACTTAGTAGACGGATCTAGAGTCTAGACAAAACCGGATAGAAGCAATAGACAACTCGGACTAGGCCCCAGTGGGTAACTGGGGACTTAGTACTAGACCACAGTACTAGAGACGCGCCATAATAATGACTGAATGTGAATGAGCGATTCGAAAGCAACGACAACTGGGTGTCTTTGTTTTCCCACCACCTTTCTCCTCTCACCATGTGATATCATGAGGCGGTTGTGGTCTTGGCAGATGCGGTGGCGCTTGGCTTATGTAAGGTGACCCCGTTTTTCGTGGGCGATAAAAAAAAAACCCCGACAGGGTCAACATCGACAACAACGACAGCAAACTTCGCTCTTCTGTTGTCTCTTCTTCCTTGAGACCCCGTCATTTACTGGATTTCTATTCACGGGTTGCCCATCTTCTTGCCTAGAAGTCAAGGTATTCTTTTTTTTTCTACCTTGCATACTATATTACTCCCATCTTCGACTTGAAATAGACAGCAGTCGTTTACTTCATCAACCCACTGTTAGGGCTTTTTCTATCGATAAGGCCAAGACCCCACCCACCTGAACTGTACAGACATTCTTCTCCACGCTTTCCTCATATTTTTCGACCGCTCTCTTTTTTTTTCTGCGTCTCTCTGCCAAAGGACCAAGTCTCTTTTTTTATTTCACGAAATTCTGCCGTCTTGAGAAATTTTTCTTCCTCCCTTTTCTTCAGTTTTCATCTGTGCTGACGCCTCCTCCTCGCCTCTCCCGCCTGACAGATAACTGAACCACATCACTTGAACAAAGATGGTGTCTGCATCCAAAGCTGCCCGCCAGGCGAGGCGTGCCGCTGAAGGCGATAAGAAGAAGACCTCCAGGCTGTCATCCAAGGCCAACTCCAAAGCTGCGTCGTCGACAAACTCCGTCAATGGGGATGTCGTCGAGGATCCAAGTCTCATCGAAGAGCCTGCCACCAGTGCGGCGAAGATGTCCGACATCAAGAAACTCACTGATCAAATGGATAAGCATGGTTTGTCGGATCGAGTCACTACCGGCGTCCTTGCGTCTCAGGAATCCAGTCGTGACGTGAAGATTACTTCCGCCTCCCTCGTGTTCCATGGCAAGGTTCTCTTCAATGACACCACTCTCGAGCTGAACTATGGTCGACGATATGGACTGCTTGGTGAGAACGGTTGTGGCAAGTCGACACTGCTCAAAGCAATCGATAAGAGGGAGTTTCCTATTCCAGAACACATCGATATCTACCTGCTTAATGAAGGTGCCCCTCCTACTGATCTGGGTGCCCTCGACTGGGTTGTGAAAGAAGCGGAAAATGAGATGGAACGCCTTGAAAAACTAGCTGAAGATATTTTGGAGAGAGAGGGACCCGAGAGTCCCGTCCTTGAAGATATCTACGACGTAAGCTTTTTCCCTCCCCTCCCCCCCCTGTGAGTGGTTCACTGACTTTTTCGTGTTTATATAGCGCATGGAGAGCATGGATCCATCCACTTTCCACACACGGGCGTCTCTTATCTTGACGGGTCTCGGATTTAACAAAAAAACCATCCAGAAAAAGACAAAGGATATGTCCGGTGGCTGGCGTATGCGTGTTGCCCTGGGCAAGGCGCTTTTCGTGAAACCCTCTCTGCTCCTGCTCGACGACCCCACCGCCCATCTGGACTTGGAGGCCTGCGTGTGGTTAGAAGAATACCTCAAGAAGTGGGACCGCACACTCGTCCTCGTCTCTCACAGCATGGATTTTCTGAACGGTGTCTGCACAAACATGATCGACATGCGCCACAAGAAGCTCACCTACTATGGTGGCAACTACGATTCCTACCAAAAGACCAGATCTGAACAGGAGACCAACCAGATGAAGGCTTATCACAAACAGCAAGAGGAGATTGCTCATATCAAGAAATTTATTGCCTCCGCGGGTACATATGCCAACTTGGTCCGTCAGGCCAAGTCCCGTCAGAAGATCCTCGACAAGATGGAGGCTGAAGGTTTCATTCAGCCCGTCATTCCCGACAAGGTCTTCACCTTCCGCTTTGCGGACGTTGAGAAGCTTCCACCACCCGTGCTTTCGTTTGACAACGTGACTTTCTCGTACACGGGCAAACCCGAGGACAATCTCTATGAGAACCTCGATTTCGGTGTCGACATGGATTCCCGAACTGCATTGGTGGGCCCCAACGGTGTTGGCAAGTCCACTCTCCTCCGCTTGATGACGGGCAAGCTTCAACCAACCAACGGATCGATTACCCGTCACACACACTTGAAGCTTGGAATGTACAGTCAGCACTCCGCTGAGCAGCTTGATCTCACCAAGTCTGCTCTTGACTTTGTTCGGGAGAAGTACAAGGAGAAGAGCCAGGATTATCAGTACTGGCGCCAGCAGCTCGGTCGATACGGTCTCACGGGTGACGCTCAGACGGCTCTGATGGGCACCTTGTCCGAGGGACAGAAGAGCAGAATCGTGTTTGCCTTGTTGGCCATTGAAGGACCCAACATGTTACTCCTTGATGAGCCTACAAACGGTCTTGATATTCCGACCATCGACAGCTTGGCTGATGCCATCAATGCCTTCGAAGGTGGCGTAGTCGTCGTGTCCCACGATTTCAGGTCAGTAATGCCATAGATTACCCCCATACTTTATTATTTTTTACAGATCAGCTGACGTTTCTTGCAGGCTTCTCGACAAGATCGCCAAGGATATCATGGTCTGCGAACACAAGACCGTTCGCCGATGGGATGGCACCATCGGCGAGTACAAGAACTACTTGCGGAAAAAGATGCTTCAAGCTGGACAGGTCTAGATATATGGACTTGGTCCAAAGAATATGGCTTGGTTCAGTTCGTTCACTCCCCTGCTTTTTGTTTCTCGTGCGCTACCCTATACCATTCATACCAGTCTTCAGTTTCAAAGTTATAGGTTTGTCTGTGCAGAAAATTTCGACTTTGGTTTCAAAAAAAGGAGCTTACATGTAGGTGGTCCCTCGTTTCTACAGATGTCGTCCATATGTCAAGAATGAGGTTTTGGTTACATACCTCGCTATAATAGATAGTACTAGTTTCCTTCACCTAAGTAGACCTAACGGTGGCAGCTGTGAGAAACTCAGACAAATTTGCTGTCAGATGTGGATTGCCACAAAGTTTTAGTGATTCTGTAAACAGAAGGTTCCTCTCCAATTGGATAAACAACTTCATCTCAGGCTTTTAATGATGTAAGTAGTGGAACATTCTCAGTCAAATTGTGGATGGAGCTTGCTCACTCTTCATGAAGCTTGGAGCTACTGATGAAGCAAAAACAATATCAATTTATGAACAAGATACAAAGCAGGGTTCTTTGACAAACACCTTGCTCTTCTTCCATCTGAAGTTTCATGTTACCAAGACGGACCTGATTTTAACTTTTAATGTCAGAATCTCCACCACTTCTCACTCTCCACCCACTCCCTGTTGAAGTCATTTAAATGACAGTCAATTAATTCTCTTAAGAGTAGGATATGAAAGGATACATAACTTCAGAGACACGTGGATTGTGAAACTCCCAGATCTCCTGGCTTGCTTTTAATTTTTTTTATTATTGTTATTTATTTTTTTTTTTGGGACAAAAGTGCCTGCCAACATGAATACTACATAATCAGTAGTACCGGGGAAGAAAAAAAAACAAGCACCAAGCTGTTAATCTGAAAACCCTCCAGCTTGTTTTCCCTTGAAGATGCATTCAAGTCACTCTACAGAGCATGCCATGTCTTGCCCATATTTAGAACAACATTACAAGAACAAATATCAAGTCCACCAAAAGGTCTGTGCCGCGTGGTGGACCACTCCCTGACAGGCCGGGGGGGGCTTGAACACATGTCAGCAATGAACGTGCATTTGACGTTACGTGCTTCCGAAATCTCCTTTCAAGGGTTCCCCCCTCTGCATTTTCTCTCGATGCCAGGCCGTTTACGGAGCCATTAACGCCTTCTTTTCCATGGCACTGTTCGATCACGGCATTCAGGCCAAAAGGTCCGCCCATCACGAGGGCTCTGAGAAAGGAAAAGCTGCTAGGCATTACTTTCGTTAGTCTGTTACGCTATATTGCCGCGTTTTCGTCCGGTGATTTTCAAGTAAGCCTAATATCCCCTTTGGATTGTTGGAACCACCAACTGCAGATAGGTGGGGTCTGCGAGGTAGATGAACTCGGGTACGTCACCACTCCTTCCGGAATCCCAAGCCTCTGGCTCCGATAAATTCAATGAAAGATTTTTGACGAGTTGAAGGTCACTAAGAATTCTCGTTTATACTTGTTTATTTCTTGCACGAAGATCGTTTTGAACTGTATCGCCATCCTGTTCCCAGTGGTGAGCCCTGTACGGAAATTCGTTCGCATGCGGTTCGGATCACCAAAACTTGTAAACTAGATGCGGGCCTGCACCAATTCTAAAATTAGGATCTTGACTTGTCGAAGAGCCTTAAGTGAAACCAGACGCGGCGGCTGGGTTGCGCGACAAAGGGAGTATAGGCGCATCTGCGACCTATCCCAGCGGCTGAATCGAGTTTCGTCAAAACCTTTCAAACGTTTCGGATTGGTGGACGGCAGAGATGATAACGCAGTCTGCGGGGGCCACGAGGGACGTTAGTCTTGGTGGTGCGGCAGGCCAAGATAGACGAGGATCTCCAAGGACAGGCCCATTCTGAGAAGCATGTTTGAAGTCAAGCGCCTGCTTGAAGAATCAGAAGCGTGCAGCCATCTGTGACTTCTTTTCTGAGAGCCTTCACGTCACCAGCCATGCATATCGAGACGGCCTTTGCCGTCGAAAGCTACTAGCAATTACCAACAAGGTAAAACTATGTAATCGACAGACTTTCAAAAGTGCTAGCCATAGACAAATACACCAATAATGTGCAGGAAGTCCACATAAGATTCCAAAATCCCAGAAAGACGTCTCAATTTCTTGGACATTTGATTCTCTGTTCGCCTGGCCTCGGTGGGGTGTTTTCCGTCACTCCCAGATTCGCACGGGGTGATGGGCGTCAGTTTAAGCTTTTGAGCCGCTGTCGATCTGCCCCACTTCCCGGTGTGCCCCGAAAATTATTTGTTTCCGCACCATGTGACGAAAGTGTCCCTGATAACTGATGGGCTTGCGGTTGGTTAGGAACCGAACCCATCCTTGTTATGTAGCGATGGCGAAAAGGTGATTTGCTGATGAACCGACAAGGCACATCTTTTCGAGACGCAGCGAAGTAAACAACCCTAATTTGCATTGAACCTTTCCATTGGCCTGTGGCTCCTATGCCTCGTCCACGGCCACGTACTTCGACTGCTGGGCAAGATAATAGGACTTGCCGCGTATGGAGCAGTGTCGATGTCCACAAGGAGTTCACACACCACTTCATGGGCAGGCCAAGTAGACAGATTGAGCTGCACCTCCTCCGGAAGACAGAAGTTACGTCTGCCGCGCCCGTTCCAAACGCCCGGACGTTCAGAAGGCTCCCACTCGTGAAACATCAACCTTCTCCAAGCATACCTATCGCATTATCTCCACGCTTCTTCGCCAAACAGACGTCCCCGGTTTTCCTGTCAATTGGCTCAAGCCATTTGTCATTGATGGAAAGATCGAGATGACATTTCATACGCCCACTTCAGCGATTCCAACCTCAAATATACAGAACTTGTAGTCAGGGTTTATCCGAACACTTTACTGACAAACTATCTCGTGAATTTGAAAGTGGCGTTGATGTCGAAGGTGCCATTCATAATCGAAGAGAATTCTGACAATCGCTGGTGGCACGGGCATCAAGAGCATGTATCAGTTGACCAGGGCTATTGGCATCAACCCCAAAGACCCTGCGGTGGTCTCTGTGCTTTATGCAAACAATGCTGTGGAAGACACCGTCTTCAGGAAGGCACTCGACACTGTCGCAAAGCACTGTCCTCAAAACCTCAAAGCGCACTTTATGCTCGGCAGAGCGCCTCAGCACTGTCGGGGTCTGGTTCGTCACCCAAAAGAAGATAAGAGGGCACGGGTTTCCGGCCTCAAATGATGTTCAAGAACTGAAGTCCCATTCTTTCAAGATTGCCCTTTTTGAACAGTGGGAATCAAACTGTTTGTCTGTAGGTCGGATTAGTTCGACTCCAATGATAACGCTATAAGGAAGAATCTGAGAGCATTTAGCTTCGCGGTACCGTCAGGACCACTGGCTTAGATCACTGACCAGGTTTTAGTCTTTTAGAGTGTTTTTCAGTGTTTGGTCTGCATTTTGTATATGTCAGTTTCTGTCCAGGTATCTTGAATAGAAAGGTTTGTTGTGTTGAACAATGGGTTGTCTGTAAATGGAACAATGCAAGACTAGTTGTATGTGTGCAATTAGAGCCTAATACTGAATCTCAAATTGCACATGAAATACGTGGAACACATACCATTTCATGTTTTATAAAGTCCCTATGAAGTTCCTTTACTGCCACTGGAATCACCCTTGACAAGCTCACCGCCAAACAAGTTTGTACCTTCCTTCTCAAACTTCTCCCGTTCAAGTTTCCTTTTCTTCGCAGCTCGCTGCAATTCCGCATCGTCACCAGGAGCACCTCCATCCTCTCCCACTGGAGTTGGAGCGGCTGAAGACGTAGCTTTGTCTATTGAACTAGCAGCGGTAGCATTTCCACTCATTCGTTTCTGTGCCCGGTTCAAGCCTACGAGGTCAGCTTTCTCTGGATTCTGGCAGTGATATAGCTTCTTGCCAATGCGCTTTAGCCTCTCCATTCTTTGCTGGGGGCTAATGTGCGTCGCTGGATAGGTAGAAAGCAGGTTGCGGCAGGAAGAGAGGACGGTAGTAAGTTTAGTGCGGAGGGAAGAGAGGGCTTGTTGGTGTTCTGGAGATACAGCAGCGGCTGTATCGGTTGTGCTTAAAGTCCCAAACTTGACATCGATATAGAAGTTCGCAAGCGGTTCATCGGCAATTAAGAGTGCTGCAAGCCAGATCTGGGGTGGTGTGTATAAGAAGTAGGCATCCGTCATTTGAGCCGACGACTTGAGAATCTCACGCGTTTTATGGTGCGCCTTTGCGATGCGGTTGGTCACCGAAACTGGTTTTGCCGGGTCCGAGGATGGCGGCGGGGGGAGTGACTGAAGAGATCGTTGGAGATCCAATGCAGTTTGGCCTGTATTATGCGGCCCAGGTAGTCCCTCTCCTTGTGCGATGGCGCTAAGCTCCATGATCCCGCCTTCGAGCCCACGAAAGGGATGACGCACATCGAAAGTGAACCGGAGACCCTGAGTGAGGAGGAATTCTGGGGCAATGATATCTTCGGTGGTTGCCTTGTCAATTTTCTCAGTGAACGATCGAAGGGACATGTAGTAATTTTCCGTCTTGGTCGCCAAAAACAAGGCGCATGGCATGATTGACTTTGGGTGGTAGGTCATTGGGGAATTTGTGAGATAGAAACGACGAAGATACTGGATGGCGGTAGCCTGTGGGAGGCTTGAGCATCAGCGGGTCATCTCACAAGCATTATTTTTTTAAAAAAAATTATATAAAATTTATATCAAGAGCGGACACGTACTCGAACAGTCGTAGGCAATTGAGGCTCATAGACGTTTCCCAGCTCCAACGCCTTCTCACAGTAATACTGTACCAATTCCAATTCCTCTTCCGGTGTTAGACATTCAATTTCCTTCTCTTCACTAGCTTTTGCTTTGTCGTCGTCTGCATTTGGAGTGGAGACACCGGGCTGGCCACCAGCAAAAGTGTCACCTGCATCAGCGGACTGCCTTCCTTCTCTGGCACGATGGATGGCGGCCCTGACACGCTCACTAGCCAGTGCATTTGTATTGGCGCGTATGGACTTGAGCGATTCCTCTGTAAATGACCACAGCCGATATTGAGTAGAGGTGCGGTAGATATCGTCCTCCAGCATTGCGGACTGACACAGGTAAGATTGGAGTTCTGGCTTCTGAAGCGGAAGTTACGTTAAAAGAGTCCAGATTGAGCAGCGATTGAAAGTCCGACCACTGATTCGTATCGAATCGAGAGCTTTTCTGACCAGCTGCTCGTGATCGTCGAAGAGATCCGAATGATAATGTTAAGGTGAACAGCGCCCTTTTACAAGAGGGTTGGAGCTTTAACGTGTGGAGTTCAAGTATTCTTTTTGAAAGCTCCAAGGTATTGAATGTATTGAACCTAAACTCTTTCGGGAAATCTGCTCTGACCTTTTAACTAATTAGTGTTTGGTCATCTTTCGTAGTTAACTACCGCGTCGCCGCTCACTTCCCTTCAAACCACCGATTTTTTGCAAACCAAGCCCTCTTGGAGCTGCGCATGGATCGATGCCAGCAGCTGTACTACAGAGTAGTAGTAAATATTACTACTAGTACATAATATCTATGTGTTATGTAGTGCTGCTTATTCTACATCAGAACGTGTTTATGTGAAGAGCTATCTCCCACTGTTCGATACTAGGTCCAGGTCTTCTGGTAGAAGTCTTTGCAGAAAGTTGCTTCTCCAGGAGCTGAATCCTGCAGCGACAGCTGTGCTTTAGATAACTAGCGTAAGATTCCCAGGTGCTGTGACTCTGCGGGAAGTCGAACACATGGCGATATATGCTATCTCCCGGAGCGCAATAGCTTCCACAGCCGATTCCCCTATTCGAAAGTTTCCAAGTTAGTTGCTTAAGTCGCAGAAAAAGGCCAATGTGCAGTTCCTCCTACAGAGACCACGATCTATTGACAGTTGTATATCGCACTGGGCCGGCATTTGGATGAGGTATCCGAACGATTGCCACGGCATCATCATCCATTGTTAGGCGAGAGACTTCATTGTAGTTATATTTGCCGATTTTTGTCATTGAGACACACTTTTAAGAACCCATCACCTGCGTCGTCAGAGCCTTCAACCCATGAACGTTGAATCTTCGGTATCGCTCCAGAAGTTGCTTTTTCTCCCCCCACAACCACCGCCCTGATGTATAGCGAAAAAAATTTCCGAATCCGGCGTTGTACCGAAACATTTCTCTAAGAGATTCCGGACAGTATCCCACATTGTAGGATTTGACACGATGCGATTGGGTGATCTCAGGGGACTAGAGAACGGAAGATAGTAGCGGTATCTTCCGAGAATAGTATACAATGGCACTGAGACGTTTGGAAAAACGAATGTTGACTTCACACTTGGGAGATTAGTCTTTTGGGGATGCAAGACGGGAAAGAGAAAAGTATTACTCCATGGGTAGAAAACTTTGAGAAACAGTGCCGCTGTTTCCAAGTTGATTTAATTCCAATTCTCTTGGCTCAGTGACAATTATTGTCTACGGCGGTGGCAACAAGGTCCACGAATCAAAAGGCACTGTTGCACATGTGAACCTGGTAGAGTAAGTACGAAGCGCCGAACGCAATGTTCTCGAGCGGGTTTTGAAAGTTAGTATCGGTGAAAGGATCAATTGAGAAACTTTGCTCGGACATTAATTCCTGATCGTGTGGCCTTCACTCGCCATAGATAATGTCCTTGAAAGCAGTCTGCGCGAAAGTAGGGAGCATGCAGCGAACAAACTGACTGAAATTCAATAGGGGATATTAACAGCAGGATCGTTCTCCAAGTACAGTGTAGCTAATTGTCTCACCTCCTCAACGCCGTTAGCACTCGTGTTTCGCCAGGCTCCTTAGCATCCTTCGTTCTTCAATCCATCTTAACTCATGAATCAATAATATATGGTCTCCGACTTGCAAAATGAAAATCAAGATCAACAAGATATATAGCGCGGCGTATAAAGATATTAAAATAGAGCGACCCCAGGAAAAGATGAGAAAATGTCTAAAATCCAAGTCGTCAATGGAGAGAGAAACAATCACGTCTCCCCGAGAAGATGGGCAGTAATATCACCCATGTACGCCTCCTCGAGCTCGTAATCTTCACCATTCATGCGGTCAATTCCAACATACTTGAACGCGGAAACGACTTGCTGGACGTCAAAACCCATGCTACAGAATCTATCAATGAGGTCCTTGTTATATCCCTCATATCTAGAGAACTGCGCATCAGCCGCTGGTGCTAAGTGTCATCGAAGGGGTCCAGACTTACGCCGCTAATTCCTCTTGTTCCTGTTCCTCCTTAGACTTCTTGGCCTGTTTGCGTAGCGAGGCTGCAGTCGCACCACCACTGCTCTCAGCGTACTGCCGTCGTGGAGCTCCGGCGTGTACCACCGCCCATTCTCTGGCCACGCGCTCAAAATCCTTGGGGTTTCTAAGTAACATGGTCGCAACTTCTGCATCTTGCGGATCCTTTGGCTCAGGCGTGCTGAGGAGGGATTGGAGAGAGAGCAAGGCGGATTTGATGGTTAACACGGGAGACCAAGCGGAGCCCAAGGTATCGAGACAAATAGCACCCTAGAAACAGGGAAGGAAGAGAGTAACGTTAGTCCGCATCACAAAAAAATCCCACAGACTGCTCTTCAGGACTAGGTCATGCGACTCACCGTTTGGCTGCTGACATTCGGATGCCAGACTTTTGTGTCAAATTTCATGACCGGCGGGCGGAAGGGATATTCAGTTGGGATTTTAATGTCGACGCGATATGTACCTCCCTCGTAGGGAGTGCCTGGAGGGCCAGTAAAGGTGCCCTTGAGGTGTGTGAGATCATCTCCACTCACCGGCTCGACCGTGACCTGTGAGTGACGATCGTTTTGGATATCCGCCAGCTCCTTGGCAATTCGGCGGGCGCGATTTGAAGCCATCGCAGACGGATGTTTGATACAGTTGTTACAGACCCAAGATAAACCTGTAGGACCAAGTTCTTATATCACGCCGCTGTCGCCTGCCTTGGTAGGCGGGAGGGGTTGCCGATAGGAGGCTTTCGGTTTGGACAACTGGCTTCGCAAGTAGAATGGGCACAAAATAAATATACGAGAGTCTGAGTCAAAAAAGAAAAAAAAAATTAGTCGACGGTGAGTGACTCAACACTGGAAAGTACTCGGGGACAGATGAGGAGGTTGATCGGTTGAACGTCGAGACGCCGCAGAGGTTGGAGGTGTCAACGAGAACTTTTGTCCTTAGACAGGCAGAATCGACGCGAAGAGAACCCCAACTATGAAGACGACACGGATCAGACAAGCCCTTTTTGAGTATGCACAATCTCAGCCAACGAAAACGCGATTAGTGAGTAATAAGGCTCCAACCCTCGCGATGATGCGCAGGAATGGACGCAGAGCAAGGCTACAGCGAAGAAGCAACCAACCAAAGGGAAGGACGCGAAACTGTGGGCTGGTTGGCCGCGCACGACAATCCCTGGATGACTAGCACAGCAAGGCGATGTGAACTGGCACAGAACGCGTGGCAAGCTGATATTTATTCTGCTAGGGATGAACAACAAGGAAGAAAGGAAGAAGGGAAAAGAAGACGACGACGAAAAGAGCTTCAAGTCGCGGCGGCTGAGGCTCTAACAATGACTATTGATGCAGCAGACTAAACCCCAGACGGTTGAGCGCTCAGCCTGGTGCAGATCACAACACTTGCAAGTTCAACGCCGGGAAGATGCCGTGGCTCAGCTAGGCAAAGAACTTTTGTATGGCTCTTGCCAGCTGTATTGATTCATACGTTGAGTTACGAACATCAGCGCGTTTGTCGAACGCTGGATGTTTCGAGTCCTGCCGTCGGGAGGGGCCGTCAAGACTCTCGTTTGACGTGTTTGGTACGCGAGGTTGGGGGATTGTACTGCTTAGACCAAATTAGGAAAGGCTCCTTCTCTTAAGCTCCAAAGCTTTTCTCCGCATGACTAAGCAGTTGGCGTACTGCTGCTTGCCTTCAGTGACGACGGAAAGCTCACCATCAAACAGCGTCGTCGTTGGCTGCCCGACTTCCTTCGACTGTATTCTTCCTACCTTTCAAACTGACCGAGTTTGAGATATTTTTTGAGCCAATAGTCTGCCTAAGTTGTTTTCCTTTTTACTCTCTCTCTTTCCGCGGCTCCCTCGTCCTCTTGTTGGGGTAAATACATTTTGAGAGCTTGCCACCATGGTAAGTCGGGCAATTACCTGGATTGAGACCTGGTTGGAACGTTGAGGATGCACTAACTCGTCGGATAGGGTAACCAGCAGTCGCAAATGGGGCCACCCGGCGGGGATGGGAAGGATGAGAAAGATAAGAAGGTCAGTGGTTTGATATCGGGGTTTGTTCTTTGCAATGCAGTGGTGATTTCAAGGCATGCTGACACGGCTTGCCTTTGCAGAAGGAAAAGCCCAAGTACGAACCTCCACCACAGCCAACCACCCGTGTTGGTCGAAAAAAACGCAAGCAAGCCGGTCCCAACGCTGCAGCCAAGTTACCTACCGCCCTCCCGACCGCCAGATGTAAGCTCAAGTACCTGCGCCTGCAGCGTATCCACGACCATCTGTTGCTCGAAGAGGAGTACGTCGACAATCAGGAACGAATTCGCAAGGCCAAGGCCAAGGCCGCCGCTGGACCCTCGTCCACTGGTGACGATTTTAGTGCCCTGGATCGGAATGCGGACGAGAGAGGGCGTGTCGATGATATGAGGGGAAGCCCCATGGGTGTGGGTAATCTAGAAGAGATGATTGATGACGACCATGCTATTGTCTCGAGCGCGACAGGCCCAGAGTACTACGTGTCGATCATGTCCTTCGTTGACAAAGATCTATTGGAACCCGGCGCGAGCGTCCTTCTCCACCACAAGTCAGTGTCCATCGTGGGTGTCCTGACGGACGATGCAGATCCCCTAGTGTCAGTCATGAAGCTAGATAAGGCGCCAACGGAATCATATGCCGATATTGGAGGGTTGGAGTCACAGATTCAGGAAGTCCGAGAAGCTGTGGAGTTACCACTCTTACACCCAGAGCTGTACGAAGAGATGGGCATAAAGCCGCCAAAGGGTGTCATCCTTTATGGAGGGCCAGGAACTGGTAAAACGCTTCTTGCAAAGGCAGTTGCCAATCAGACCAGTGCCACCTTCCTGCGAATTGTTGGCAGTGAACTGATCCAAAAGTATCTCGGCGATGGACCTCGACTTGTACGCCAAATCTTCCAAGTCGCAGCAGAGCATGCTCCCTCGATCGTTTTCATCGACGAGATTGATGCTATTGGTACCAAGCGTTATGAGTCTACGTCCGGTGGTGAACGTGAAGTACAACGGACAATGCTAGAGCTTCTCAACCAGCTGGATGGTTTTGATGATCGTGGTGATGTCAAAGTGATCATGGCCACGAACAAGATTGAAACCCTAGATCCAGCTCTGATTCGTCCCGGGCGTATAGACCGCAAGATTCTTTTTGAAAACCCAGACCGTAAGTCTAACCTCACCAGTCCCCTGATTGTGGAGTTGTCTAAACTAACTTTGGAATAGAAAACACGAAACGAAAGATCTTTGTGCTTCATACGTCCAAGATGTCTCTGAGCGACGACGTTGATCTCGATGAGTTCATCAGCCAGAAAGACGACCTCTCTGGTGCAGACATCAAGGCCATCTGTACTGAAGCCGGCCTGATGGCTCTCCGCGAGCGACGTATGCGGGTCCAGATGGCTGATTTCCGCGCTGCCAGAGAACGGGTTATGAAGACCAAGTTAGAGAACGAACCGGAGGGCCTTTACCTATAAACGGTGTGGAATTCGTAGTGGTTGGGTGACACGACAAATGTACCTTAGCTTTGACGCTCAAATTGTTCCTCTCATGATACGCTGTAATACCATAAATGCGCCATGCCATTGCCGCAAAGTTCTGGACGGATGCCGCTCTGTAGATGCCTAGCTTTATCTTGTTCCCGCAGACTTCAAGGCTAGCGCCGTGTTTTCGGCCGGTCTGGGCTCATTTGGACTGATGCCCCTGAATTCAAATCAGGCGGGTACCGGAAATTTCTTCACATATTTAGCTTCGAGCACATCGCTCAGAAGTTTTCACTCTTCTATCAATTTCCCCATCATCTCATTTTTCGTATCATCTTCACGTTCGTTCATTTGGACGCTCAATTACCACAGTACTTTTCCCGACTGCAGTCATTCATTTTCATATCACCCAGTCGCTCGTTGAAAGCAGAACCGTAGAAAACAAAACATGACTCCATCAAAGTTGTCTCTTCTCATGGGTGCCGCCCTTGGGCTCAGCAAATTGAGCCTTGCAGATGGTGCGCCTACCACTACCACTGTCAGCCTCCTTGAATGGATTGGGACGGATGGGCGGCCAGTTGGATCCGTCGTCAATGTTGTAAGTACATACTACTACCATCTCCGTCTGTGTTAGCGCTCTCGACTCGAGACTCGAGATTCGGAGGGGAACTCAAACTTCACGGATGGGAATCATAATGTTTGGAATGATAGGCACCCTCTGCAACCACCTACCACATCAACTGCATTGGACCTGAAGACATGGCGGAGGACGAGACCGACGAGGAGTACTACTGTGGCACTTTCACCATCGCACAGGGGCCGTCAACGTACAGCATGCACGTTTCATGGTACTCTATCTTGTGGGTTCCCTTCTTATAGTATATCATCTCTCTACGCGATACAAAAAGCCCCCATGTTGTCAGCTAGTTCAACTAACCCATCTCGCCGCACAGAACCAGCGACATAGCCTGCGACCTCACAGGAACCACCCGCGCCGAATGCACAGCTTCCCTGTCCCATTTTGACGAGTCGGCGGGGCTCACAAGCATCACGACTACAACGATGACCCTGAGTGAGGAGTTGCTTCCTTTTGCTCCTGTCACCATCACCGCTGGTGTGGAGAAGCTGAATGCACCCGCAACAGCAACAACGGGCGCTACTCCCACGGCCACCGGTGGCACCCTCACCGGTGCCTCGACTGCTGCTCAGCCTTCCGAGACGGGAGGTGCAGCTTTAACGAATTCTCGTTGGGGGTTCGGTGGTGCAGCAGCGATAGCTGCTGTTGCGATTGCCGCCGCACTCTAAGGAATCGGACGCGGACATCTACACAGCCGTCGTGGGAGTTCTTACTAGAAAGAGTAGTAAACGTAGCATAGTATATGGTAGAAGTTTATAAGTTTCGCCCATGACGCTATCGTTCGTACATCGTATTCAACAGTGGAGCACGAAAGAGTTTTAATTGATTCCGAGATTCAATGCAACGTATCCTCTGTTCGAGCGGAGTGAGGATGCACAGTTTTGAGGATAATGAGAGACATCTGAGGTGAATACTAAACATGCGGTAACCTACATGGATTGTTGCTAATTTCCCAAATTCACGCAGAATGGGGTCATTGGAAGCTCGGGACAAGCAATGTCAAGATTGAGCTTATCAGGATCGGCAACACTCCCTGTCTTTGGTTTGCCTGCGGGATCGACAGCGTGCCAAACACTGGGATGGCTGTTGTGTTCAGCTGCGATACGGGAAGAATGATAAGACCTTGTCAACATAACAAGAGGAGAGATTTGCCACAAATATTTCATGCAGGCAATGTCGTACTACTCCTCCTTGCGCTCTGGATGGCCCTCACACAGTGAGGCGAACGGAGCTTTCAGCAGCAAATAGACAAATATCCAGGATGAACTATTCACCCTTGAGGATTGACATCTCTGACTGTGCTAGCAGCAGAAATATGTAGTACTACTATGGCTCTCCCCAGCGTGCGATGTCTGAACAGTGATACCACGATGCATCTGTGCAAAAATTGAGGGACGCGTTGAGCCCTGCCAAGACTTACAGACAATGATGATGCGAAATATGCAAACAGTGCAAACGTCACCGCCACAGCTCCCTTGAAACCTGTGAGAGCAGGTGTCAAACTGGGCTCTGAGCCTTCGTTAGGTTGACCTCAATTTGAAAACGGTTTATGAGCGCATCATGGACGATTTTGATGAAGAGACCTTCAAAAAGTTTTTTCCTAGTAGCTTTGGAAAGCAAGATAGAGTCGCAGATGTTGCGACGCAGATTGACAGGACGAAAAGAACGACATCGGTCAAGCCTGCTACGAAGGCCGACGACGAGAACCAAAAGTCCCCAAAGGAGGAGACGCATTCTCAACCTGAAGAAAAATCAGTTTCTGGTGGAGACAGCGATGACGAAGACTCCGAATCGGACGAAGCCGAGGAAGATGAATTCCCAGTTACCCATGATCTGGTCTTCAAGACGCACCAGAAGCCCGTCACTACAATTACGGTCGACGCAGCAGGCTCTCGCATGATAACCGGTTCAACAGACTGCACGATAAAACTGCACGATTTTGCGGCATTAACGCCTACTACTCTGCGTGCGTTTAAATCGATTGAGCCGTCAGCAAAGAAACACTCTGCCGCCTCTGAGGTCCATCCGGTGCACGTTGCCAAGTTTTGTCCGCTTGCGCCCAGCCAAGTCCTAGTCATTCCCGCAACGCCCCAGCCGAAGATTCTCAGTCGCGATGGCGATACACTTACCGAGTTTGTAAAGGGTGACATGTACTTACGAGATTTGAGAAATACAAAGGGCCATATATCGGAGGTGACGAGCGGGACTTGGAGCCCCACGGACTACAACCTGTGTGTCACGGCAGGGACCGATAGCACGCTGCGGATATGGGATGTGAATGTGGGTAGGATGCAGAAGGAAGTGGTTGTGTACAAGTCCAGGGCCGCGGGATCGGCCGGGAGGACGAGAATGACGGCGGTTGCTTGGGGAACTCCGGCTCAGGGAGGGAACAATATTCTAATCGCGAGCGCGTTGGACGGAAGTCTGGTGATGTGGGGCGGTGACGGGCCGTTTACACGACCAAGTGGTGAAATTAGGGACGCTCATCAGAGAGATACGTGGACGACTGGCTTAGACATCAGCCCTGATGGCAGGCTGGTCGTCACAAAGGGTGGCGATGATACGATAAAGCTTTGGGACACGAGAAAATTCAAGCAACCGATTACGACAGTCTCCCACAGCTCAGGATCAAGGCTCTATCCGACCACCAACATCATCTTCTCCCCTACAGGCACAAACGTCATCACAGGTTCTGAAACCGGCCACCTCCATATCCTCAACCCAGCAACCTTAAAACCAGAGCTCGTCACTCCGGTCACCCCCGACTCGCCCCTCATTACCGTTCTCTGGCACGATAAACTGAACCAGATCGTCACCGGCTCAGCCAATGGCCAAACACACCTGCTCTATAACCCCAAGCTCTCTCGCAACGGCGCCCTCATGATCATGTCCAAAGCGCCCAAGCGACGGCACATTGATGATGACCCGTCCCTCACGACCGATCTTAGCCTTGGCTTTTCGGGTGACTCCATCGTCAACTCTTCCGGCCTCCCCACTGCTGCGTCCACTTTTGCGAGCCGCCATCCTACCATTGGTCTCACTGCGTCAGGCCGCCCACGAGACCCACGGCGCCCCTACTTGCCCGCCCAGACTCCGTTTGCCAAATCTCAGCCTGACGAGGAACACGTTAAGCAGAATATACCTCTTAGTTCAATGAGAGATGAGGATCCACGTGAGGCGCTTCTTAAATATGCTGAAAAGGCGGAGAAGGAGCCCATTTTCACGGCTGCATGGAGACATACGCAGCCTAAACCAATTTTCGCGGAGATTAGTGATGAAGAGGAAGAGCCTGAAAGGAAGAAGCTAAAGCGGTGATTTTCCATCTTTCAGCTTAATCGAAGTTAGGAGATTTCTGCCACTTAAAAAACATCCTTGAGGGAGAAAGGAAACCGCGTTTTTTTCCGTTTTCGGTGCGAATCTCATTTGGGAGAGAATTAGCAGGGTCTTGAGAAGGCAATTTTTGCTAATGTAACACTTAAGAGTGGGAAAATTGTGATACCCGATGAATTAGCATGCATTGGATTTTAATAGTTAACCCTATGGTTCTTCAGTGGAGAGCAATGCATCTCACGAACCGCAGCTCTCAAGGAGCCCAACATTCTACACATCCTCGTGTACTCCGCCTCCACAACAGCACTATGAGTGCTGTCACTTCTGACATTCCCTTACTGGTGGTCTCTGTCAGTGTAGCCTTTGCTACACTATGGCACAGAATTAGCAAAGCCATGGCCCGGGGCTCAGAGTTATGGGATAGTAGTACGTCAAATGGAGCCAGATTCCACCTGGAAGAAGTTGCCGCCAGCTTTACTAAGTAAGCACGGAAATTAGCAGGAAATTTTGTCTGCAACGATAGTACCAAGATATATAGTAGTCTTCTGTAGTCTGTCCTGCAGAGCTCTTTGAAGGACCAGCCACAATATCCAAATTGCAAATTATCTTCTTTGGGAGCCGTTTTTTCTAGTCAGTTCAGCCGCTAAAGTCACTATGGAGCACGCTTTTTTTTCTTTAAAATATATTTACATTTATACAATATATATATATTTCAATAATCTATACTTGAGTCTGGTTTGTTGCCATAGAACTGCAAACCCATGATCATTGAAGGCTGGCTTGGGATTGTGGGTCAGCTAGGCCGTCTTTGGCTCAAGCTTTTCGGCGCCAGTTGAGATCAGAGCCATCGCAACTCTCCATTTTCTCTTCCAGACACCTTGACGAGAGCGCCTCAAAGTGCGTGACTGGTCCAATGCTTGGCTTGAGATTACAGAAGAATGGAATGAGGATCGCGTTGACCTCTTCGTACAGCTTCACACTCACAACGTTGTTTCCTGGGGCATCCACACGTCCCCGACTGGCATCGGATGCGGACCGCTGGAGCTACTGAGGAGGTTGCGGGGATCAACGCGAGCAGAATCCACTTGACCGTCTGTTGCCAACCACCACAAACCTGATCCGCTGAACCGTTTCCCTCGGGCGTCCGAGAACTGCAAAAGACAGATGCGCGGCACTGACAACCGCTGGTTCACGCCGACAAACCTGCGGAGTGGAACGTTCACTCAAGTGCACTGGCGCACCTCCAGAGCTTTCTCTTTCGGTCCCCTTCTAACTCTCTAACCGTGGCGAGGACCTAAAAAACGGTTTGATGACGCGACCGGGGCTGCTGTTCTCAGCGTGACTGTGTTTTATCGTTTACCTTTTGAACAGGAGAAAGAAAAGATTCGTCTCTCTTCTTCCTATCTCCCATATCTATCGATGAACCCAGAGCACGGTGGTGGAAATGGCGGCGGCGGTGGCGATGGCGATGGAGGACGAGGAGGCATGAGTGAGTGGTCGTCCACGATCGGAATAGTTACTGCAATTATCGGCAATATCCTCATATCGTTTGCGCTGAATACTCAACGCTACGCACATATACGGATTAATCGGGAGCGGGAACATGAGAGGCTCAAGTTAAGAGTGCAGCAGCATGGGGCTTCGAGGCATGCCAGACCCACGTCCCCGGGGGACTATGGGACACTGGCGACAAGCTCAGTTGAGAGCCCTGATAGCTTGCGAACAGTCACAGGATCTCGTGGGAGGCCTTTCCCGGAATCTCAGAGCCCGGAGGGCTCCGACCTTGACGACCCTGATCAGTCGCCGCGCTCGTTTCTCTCGGATAGAACCGTGAGTTCAGTGGAGAAGCGCGGTCGAAACCGCGATCGCAAGTCCTATCTCCACTCACCGTATTGGTGGGCAGGTCTTATTCTCATGACTATCGGCGAGGCGGGGAACTTCTTAGCATACGGATTTGCTCCTGCGTCTATCGTGTCTCCGCTTGGCGTTGTGGCGCTCATCTCGAATTGTGTCATTGCACCTTTTATGCTCAAGGAGAAGTTTCGCCAGAGGGACTTTTGGGGCGTCATTGTTGCCATTGCGGGTGCTGTGACCGTCGTTCTGAGCGCCAAAACAAGAGAAGTCAAAATAGGCCCTGGTGACATTTGGGGGATGATGACCACATGGGAGTTTGAGCTCTATTTGGGGCTTACAATTGGTCTAATATTGGTGCTCATGTGGGCAAGTAGAAAGTATGGACGCAAGACTATTTTTATCGATCTGGGGCTCGTTGGTTTATTTGGTGAGTTGACTCTTGAATCAGCCAACATCCTTGCCCTCCCCCTGTGCGCTGATACGTTGCAGGTGGATATACCGCCCTCTCAACGAAGGGAGTGTCGTCACTGCTTTCTTACACTCTGTGGCACGTCATCACCTTTCCCATCACATATGTCCTCATCGCCATTCTGGCCCTGAGCGCAATGATGCAGATCAGGTATATCAATCGTGCTCTCCAACGGTTCGACTCTACCCAGGTTATACCCACTCAGTTTGTCCTTTTCACCTTATCCGTCATTATCGGCAGCGCTGTCCTTTACCGAGACTTTGAATCCGCCACTCTTCATCAAGCACTGAAGTTCGTTGGAGGCTGTGCCTTGACATTCCTTGGAGTCTACCTTATTACCAGTGGCAGAAAGAGTAATGAAGACGTCGGCTCCGTGACGGAAGATGAAGAACAAATGGTTGGGCTACTAAGCGGCGAGCGTTACGCCGACGATGTAAGCTACGAGGATGCAGACGAGCCTTCCGGTCATGCGGTGCCCGGCCACAGTGTAGAAACCGCCGCAGAGCAGCAGCCAACCAGTCATCCTCAAACCGACGAGGAAGATCTCGATTATGATGGTAGAATCCACACGCCCCATGCTCACTTATCTAGCTCTTTATCCTCCATGTCCTCGATCTCAAATACCTCGTCCCTTCTCAAGTCACAACCCCACAGTCCTCAGTCCTTCCCCCCAAATCCCTGGAGTTCTAGCTATCAGGAGAATGAGGGTCATGCAGCGGTAGAGCCTGCAAATACGGCACCATTGCCTGGGACTCCTCCCCTGGAAGCCGAAATTCCTCCAACCAAAGTCCTTTTGCGATTTCCATCCGCACCCGGTCTCACAGAATCACAACCTCCTAGAACCCCACGAGCGTCGTCAGAAAGCTCTAGTCGCTTCTCCTCCCCAAAGACAGATACTCTACGATCTCGCCTTCGAGGCTCTTTCGGATCCAAAACACCCCTTGCTATCCGCTTCTCGCCGGGGCCACTATTACCTCCTCTTTCCGGGGGCTTAAGCGCGGTGGTTGCAGAGTCATTACGACGCGGCGAGGGCTCTCCAGAAAAACGAAGAACGCGCAGCACCAGTCGAAAGAATAAAGGAAGCAGGCGCAGAACTGAACCTCTTCTTCCGGGGCGGCCCGAAGGCGGAGCAGCATATGAAGCAGACGACGGTCTCACCCATGCTGATGAAGCGGATCCCAATGGACAACACCGACAAGAGCAGTCTAAAGGTCGCCTCAACAGGTTTAGCTTTCTGAGACGAATTCCTGGGTTACACTCTGCCTTGAGGTCTAATTCCCAAGAGATTATACAAACTGTCCCCTCTTCATCCGGGGACCAGGGCAGTTATGATACCCAGCGAGGTCGTAGTTTGAGTGATAGCTGGAGTGAGAGTCTCGGCCGTCTAGGTGACAATGTACGCTCGTGGAGAAAGCAGACGGATGAGAGTATATCGCATTGACCACTACATGAGACATAGCCTTGAGATTTCATGCTGAAGTCTCAGCAGCGATCGAATTGGCTTTCCTTCGCTCTGGAGATTTATGACGAAGGACAGCACTCAACACTTGTGAACATTTAAATATACATTTTTACTTTTCTTTCTTGGTGTCACGGGGGTTGATTTCCTCCTGCAACATACTGATGCATATATCATGACTATCTCTTCTGTTCGTTCCCTAAGATATTTGATATACGATGTCATGTTTTGTCCAGAGTTTCTCCTTTCTTGTGTGCAATTTGCGAAAGTACGGTTATTTCGTTAATTTGGGTCTTTGTCGGTTTGATTACTTACTCTGTTTTTCTGCCTAACTATATTATGAATTGGTTCCATGATACAGCATAGTTCACACCGTCAAGGGCTCATCGAAGGGCTCACCAGCATTGAAGGACCTCCCGATATGTCAGAAACTCACTCTAATACCTTCAAAGTCCGTGAGTCTGGGCCAACTCCCGCGGACGGCGATTAATGAGGGCATTTTTAAGGCTACAATTGGAGGTACAATGGTCAACATGGAGGAAACCATCTTGATCTGACTGCTTGCGAGAGAGATAATTCAAACAGGAACTTATGTATGACTTTTGACACTGGTGAAGGCCAGTTATGTGAGAAGAATGGCACGATGGACGCGGCATACCCTAGACTCCCTGAAACCGCCAGTTCAACCTTTACGGCTACTAACCGAGGTTAGTTTGATCTGACAACTTCAGTTCCCCGAAATCCATCGTACATCTCACATCCAACAGAAAGATTTTCAGCCTCGGAGATTTCTCGCTAGCCTCACGATTATTACCACATATGGCACGGGGCTCTTGAAAGCGGGAGATCGACAGGGGAGTCCAAGAAACTTCGGAAGTCTTTCGTCTCCACACTCCGCAGATACTCCGATGTTGTTCTTTGCCTTGGCTTTCTCCCCAGCCCCTTCTCAAAATCCTAACTGGACAAACGCCGACGATATCTCTGTTTCTAGACAAATTCCCGATAGTGGCTGATGCGCTGACGGCCCGGCAATCCGTCACATACGATTTTTGACTGGCTTTTTGACGTTTCGGCACTTCTTTTCATTGGCTCGGTTATGTTGTCAAGACACGAGGAGCTCGTCAAGGATGGACCCTTTCTTCATAATCCCCGCATTTCAGCCTCTTTGCAATCTGACCGTTGGATATTAAGATTGATATTAGTTTCAAGTCATTTTTTTGATGTGGTATCAGTTCTATTCGTGGCATTGCCGCACTGGTTCCGAGAAACCGTCCCGTTCTTGCTTGGCAAGCACCGATTGCAATGCTCTTTCGGTGGATGTACGAGATTAAGGAAATACAAAAAGAGATGACTCTACCAGTATTCTTTTCCATCGTTTGCGCTCGGGGCCAGGCCTCTGGGACCAGAGCTTTGCTGTTGTGCATGAACCTATAGATCGTTACGAAGCCATGGCTCGTCGCACTTCGAAATGGGCCTTGCTGGTCCTACAAGCATCCACACTCGCTTATGGCGCCACCAGTGATGCTTTGTACAAGGATCCAACGCAGCCCATTGAGGTTAGAGTTGAAGATCTTCTTTCAAGAATGACAATTGAGGACAAGACAGCTCAGTTGATGCAAGGTAGGTCGCCCACAACACCTAGCTCTTAGGCCGCTCCACTGTCGAAACTGATTCTGTAAAGGCGATATTGCCAACTGGGTGGACCTCACAACGGGCGCCTTTAATTACAGCGGTTTGATCGAGAATATGAAGTACAAGGCCGGAATGTTCTTCGGTTAGTTCCACGATCGAGGGGACCGATATCATGGGCAACGTGTCTAAGTTCTTCTTCATCTCAATAGCTGGCCATAACCTCCAGTGGGATGTACTTGCAGAGAATATCAAGCGGGGTCAAGATTATCTACTAGAAAATACTACCCTTGGGATTCCAGCTCTTGTGCATTCGGAAGGTATGTTAAACTCTTGATCTGTCAACTGGTTATGGGGAAAGGAAAAGAAAAGGCTGAGATATCCGTGCAGGTATCCATGGATTCCTTGTGGGAAACGCAACCATCTTCAATTCCCCCATCGGCTACGGCTGCTCTTGGAATCGGGAGGTGAGATGCCCATTGAAATCTTGTATACCCCTGACAAACACACTTGCTGACCGTTCCACAGTTGGTGGAAAGAATGGCACGGTTTATTGCGCAGGAATCCCTCACGCTCGGTGTCAACCAGCTTTTTGCCCCCGTTGTTGACTTGGCTAGAGAGCTTCGATTCGGAAGAGTACGAGACGACATCCTGACCATTGCGAATAATGTAGCACTTGCTGAAAGTGGGAATTTCTAGGTCGAGGAGTCGATCTCCGAGGACGCTTACTTGACCGCGGAACTGGCATATCATTATGTCAAGGGATTACAAGCTGGCAATGTCTCTGCGACTGTTAAGCATTTTGTCGGCGTTAGCATGCCTGAACAGGGCATCAACACAGCTCCCGTTCACGGTGGTGAGAGAGAGTTGAGAACGACGTATGTTGACCTACCAACGCACTTATGTGACGCGGGCTAATGGTGACCGGGGTATAGATGGCTGCCACCATTCAAACGTGCCATTATTGACGCTGGGGCGTGGAGTATCATGACTGCTTATCATGCGTAAGTCGACATCTTTCCAGGCTCACTTCTAACTCCACTGGCTGATGCCTGCTTAGGTACGATGGAATACCAGCTGTGGCCAACAAACACACTCTCACTGACATCCTAAGAGATGAATGGGGCTATGAGAACTGGGTCATCAGCGATGCCGGTGCTACAGATCGTCTCTGCAACAGTTTCAAAATGTGTCGATCTAATCCTATTGACTCGGATGCAGTCACCCTCAAGGTCTTGACAGCTGGAGGAGACGTTGAAATGGGAGGAGGCTCCTTGTATGTGCCTACGAGCATAACATCGAATATGTTTGGAAACTTCCTCGCTGATTAAGAGATTCCAGCAACTTCCGATCGATACCCCGTCTCGTTGAGGAAGGAAAACTCGAGGTTGAAAATGTTGACAGGGCCGTCTCGAGAGTGCTGAAGGCAAAGTTCGAAATGGGCCTGTTTGAGAACCCATATCCTGCGGCACCTGAAGACCAGTGGAAGGAACTCATCCATTCTAAAGAAGCCGTCCAGCTAGCGAGAGAACTGGACAGAGAGTCTATCGTGCTTCTTGAGAACCATGATAATACTTTGCCTCTGAAGAAAAGAGGCTCAATTGCGGTAATCGGACCAATGGCTCACGGATTCATGAATGTATTGGCAATTCCGAACCCTTCTATTAAACGGGCTCCATGAAACCACTAACTCTGTCTTCGTAGTACGGTGACTATGTCCCGTATCTGAGCCAGTATCGTGGTGTCACTCCCCTCGACGGAATCCGTGCTGCTGTCGGGGATAAAGCGAAAATAAGATACGCTAAAGGATGCGAACGCTGGAGCAACGACAAATCTGGCTTCGAAGAGGCCATCCAGGCGGCCAAAAAGTCAGATGTCGCAATCGTCGTCGTCGGGACGTGGTCGAGAGATCAGGGTGAACTGTGGCAAGGATACAACGCGACGTAAGTCTCTTCTTTCACCTGACTCTTTGGTTGACCGCGTTGGGAGGTTCTAATTCCTTTCCCTGTATAGCACTGGCGAAACTGTCGATGTCAACAGCCTTAACCTTGTTGGCGCTCAGCGCGAACTTGTGAAGGTCATTGCAGACACCGGTGTTCCGACCGTCGTCGTTTTCTCCTCCGGCAAGCCCATTTCCGAACCGTGGATCGCCAACTCCACGGCCGCCTTAATCCAACAATTCTACCCATCCGAGCAAGGTGGGCACGCGCTCGCTGACGTTCTCTTCGGAGACTATAACCCAAGCGGTAAGCTGTCTGTCAGTTTCCCGCACGACGTCGGATCAATCCCCATCTACTATGACTATCTCAACTCGGCGCGCGAGGTCTGGGACTCTGGGTTCGAGTACGAGAACGGCACAATCGACTTTGGGCGCCAGTATGCGATTGGTACGCCGCTTCCGTGGTACGAGTTTGGATACGGAAAATCGTATTCGACTTTCAAGTATGAAGAGGTCAAGTTGGATAAGTATGAGGTCAGTGCGGAAGAAGACACGCGCGTCAAGGTGAGCGTGTCTGTGACGAACACGAGCGAGCGTGACGGCACGGAGGTCGTGCAGTTGTACGTCTCTGACCTGATTGCATCGGTCGCTGTGCCGAATCGCGTGCTTAGAGGGTTTGAGAAGGTGTTCATCCCTGCTGGAGAAAGCGTTGCCGTGGAAATGGAAGTCAAAGTTCAGGATCTGGGGCTCTGGGATGAGAGTATGAAGTACGTCGTTGAGCCGGGAGAGTTTAACTTCTTGGTTGGATCCAGTTCAGCAGACATCCGGGGAAACGCTATTCTCACGGTTGTCTAGTAATTTAGCTTTGAAGGATCTAACGTAGATTAGGAATATATTAATGATGCACTGATGTTTGATGTCCTCGTCACAGGATGCGATATACACATTCATTCCCCGGTAATGTGGGCATGATTTCAAGAACATGGATGGTCATGGCATGGGACGGTTAGCCTACGCCTGAAGATAGAACGCTTACGGAGCATTCCGAACAGAGCTCGAGGGAAGTGGAATTGGACTTTTTCTGTGGGGCCTGCCCTTTTTAAACTGTTGAACCAGCACCAACTTCTTCCGGACCAGGAGGAGTAGCCGGGCTTTTCCCAGCACCCCCAGTGTCCCCTTCTCGGCGGGCTCGAGCACCCTCTTTGAGCTTCTCCCATCGCTCGCGATACCTCCCGACAACGCTCTTCAACTTTTCATTCTCACGCTGCACGCGCTGCAACTCTTTTTCGTTCCGTTGAAGCATCTCCTCAAGCTCCTTGACCCGCATACTCAAATCTGCAGGCAACGGAGCAGCTTTATCCGGCGCCGTAGATGCAGACGGCGATATCTGATACGTGGGAGAGGGAATTGGCCGATTTTGCAGAGCCCGTAGAGACTGGTGTAACGCCATCGATGAGGATTGCGCATTAACTTCCCACATATGCAGTCTCTTCGAGAGGGTATCCGTTAAACGTCTGAGGGCTGTATTCTCCAACTGCAGTTCCTCCATTGTCTTTCCGCCCTTGGATCTGTCCATCTGACCTGCCTTGCTGCTTTTACCCTCGGTCATGAGACTGTGAAACATCTCAGGGGAAGAAGGTTCTTCGCGAGCATCAACAAAGTCGTCATCATTGTCTTCCACGCTGTCTCTGTCCCGATCTCTGTCTCGTCGGGCTTCCTTCTCTGCGCGTGAAAGGATGCCAGCGTATGAGATCATTCCGCCGGATGTAGGCACAACGTAGAATGACTCTGCAACATTATTAGAGGAATATGGTCCATTCTTATCCTTTATGGCGCGCAAAGCAGCACTGGATATGAGCTTGCTCATGTCAGGAGCTTTCTGCGGACGGCTTGATACATCTCCCAATGCTGATTGGCGGTCAACTTTCGGATCAGCTGCCGATTTCTGCCCGGATATGCGTCTTTGGTGAGTTGTATCAGTTCCCAACGGAAGACTAGCAAACGCAAGGGGTGCAGAAAACTTCGAAATCAGCCCTTCAAAGGTTGAGTAGAAGCGTTGGAAAGCTTCCTCGTTCGCTAGTGATCTAAGGCCTGTCATAGGACTTCCGCCCGTGTCAGAGGGTGCAGTTTCCTGGGTCTGAGCCTTGATGGGACTTTGCACTGCCGGATCCGTCGGACGACTCTTTTGGCCTTCCACCTCGGTGTGCGGAAAGCTTGCTTGTTTCGTTTTGGCCGGTGAGCCCACCATTTTCGCACCTGCATTTTGGGCTGACAAGGTGGGGGCTATTGGGCTTCCTTGGGAAGGACGAGAGCGAATACCGCGCGCCGTAGCCAAGCTGCTCGCTATAGAAGTGGGATCACGATGTCGCGGTCGGCCAGGGGTAGAGAGTCTCGGAGGTTGCTGAAGCGGCTCTGAAGAGGGCACAGCTGCGGTGGAGGGAGTAGATGATGTTGTCAGAGGAAGTGGCTCTGAAGACGTGGTCTGGGTGACCTGAGGGATAGGAGTCATGGTGATAGGGGTTGAAACCGGTGGAGCAGGTGCCGGGGAGTTCTCATGCTTGAAGCGGAGCAGTTCTGCCAGCTGCTTGTGATGTTGCTCAAGAAGACGCAATGTTCGCAGAGCCTATACACAGCATCATCGAGTCAGTCAACGAGAGCACAACGGTTTAGAACACTCGTCACTTGATCCACCTACAACCGGGTCAACACTAGACTGGGCAGCACTGGCGAACTCTCCTGCAGCAAGATCATGCTCTTCACTCGCGGCGACAGGATTGGACTTTCGAGTCTCAGCGAGTGCATTTCGTGCGTGAGAGTGAGCCTGGGGGCGATTGATATCAGCAGCAGTCTTGGTCAATGCTGTAAAGTGTGCGCGCATAGATGTCTACGTCATGCGGGGCGCAAATGGACTTAGGTAGCAGAGTACTGGTAAGAGGACTGTGATATGTACATACCAGGGTCAAGGGCGACGATTCCATGCTGTTGACAGCGAGCGGAGCAGAGTTACAAAATTATCACTTCATCAAGCAAGCAGGGAGAGAGAAGACAAAGAGAGGAACGATGCCTTCTGGACGGGGAGAGAGGTGTGCTAACTAAGTTATCTTAAGGAGAACTTACGTATGTGATGGGGAGTGTTGAGGGTGATGGGTGGCTTAGTCATCCACCTTGACTGACACCCCTGCAGAAGTTTCCGCAGACAGTGGGACGAAGAATCAACGTCGAACCTCCAACTACACAGTGCAAAAAAGACGCAAAATACTCGACGGTCCCAAGTTTTCAGGGTACGGGAACCGCAATTGTGTCTGTCTGTGGCTCCTTACTCGATGTATGTTGAAGATCCTGGGAGGCCCCAAATTGAGGAGCAAAAAAAGGCGCTGCATCAACCGAGAATCGAACTCGGGTCGAGTGCTGGCTCCTCGTTTGACCAAAGCGAGATGGAAGGCACTCGTGCTACCACTACACCATTGATGCGACTCTTGAAGAATGATTGGCTCTATTATCATCTGGGATAACTTACTCTGCACTCGGTGTGGAAATCTGCTGTCCTTGCAGCGCCGTATAATGTGTCAGAAGACTCGGTTCTCTCATCACAAAACTGCGCCTCCATGACGAGGTGGCATCTCACGAGGCGGCCTAGGTGGCTGGGGAGAATGAGAAACCGCAAATCTAAAATGGTAATTACACACAACACAGCAAGCGTTCTCAACTTATCACTTTCAGTAGTACCATTTGCATCAGTCCCCTAACAGGGATCGATTCTGTGTCGGGTCAGGGTAAAGCCATACCGCCCATTGTGCTTTCTCGTGTAAAAGTTGATCTGTGGCAGAATCTGCAAAAATACTCCATTGCAATCTGCCGGCGTCTCTGCTCCTACCCAGTCAAATCCATCTTCGGGTCCCCTGAGCAGTGATTTGGGAGGAAGAGCAGCGGTTTTAAAAGGCACTCGGCAGGCGGGCACCATAGAACGCAGGGCATCATGCATGGCAATTGGACTCGGCGGAGAGCGAACACCTGGTACGTCCGTGACGGCATGGACGCGAGGGCATAGGGCCTCATCCCATCTCGTTCAGTGTGTGCGTGCAAAGCTCGCGAACGCGTAAAGGTGTTTGTTCATCTCCTTGTTTCTCTGCTTCTCTTTGAAGTCTTGACCGTGAGTTTGTTTCTCCTCATGCACATGTTCGCCAGCACGGCGCAGAATTTGGCCAAGTCCTTGTGCAGCCGCTGAGCGTCTAGGTCAGAGGCATGACCATGCTCAAGAGAATGATCGATGTTGGGACGCGCGCGCACTTTTTTCCTTCTTTGCGGAAAGAGAACGCCATCCGATTTGAGTCAAGGTTCTGCCAGACGTGTCCAACAACGGATGTTTAGACACAAAGTAGGTAGTGCGAGTAGTAATCAGTACTACGGAGCATACATCATACATGTATGCTTCCCTGTGCATACAAAGGCGAGTAAATCCTGCTCAACAGGCGTTCGATGGAACACAAGGTGTGGTCAAGGCCAATCTCAAGCAGTTCAGTGCTAGTAATAACTACTATGAGCTGTGTAGACGTTGAACCAGTTGACGAGGGCTGGCGGAAGCTGTGGTTGTCTGAGACACAAGCCGCAGGGAGTCACCAACGGCTGTTGCGGAGCCTCTGACGTCCGACACTGCGCCTCCCCAGCCTTGCCTTCTTCTCCGCAACCACCAAACCACCAAACCACCTCAAACAACCCAGTTCCTTAATACACCACCAACAGAAGAGGTGCTCCGCTGCTGCGATAAGTCCACCTTTTTGAAAGCTCTCCATAGTCCTACCTGTCCTCAAGCGAACAAAGCTCCACCACCTTGCTTTCTCCGTCTCCATACTACAGTCAGTAGCAAATCTTCCTGCCCTGCCTCCCAACGACCTCCTTTGATGTGCCCGCCCAAGCCGCAGCCCATGGCAGAGAGGAGGTGACAACCCGGCCTCTATTTGCAGCTGCTTCTGACGCCTTAAACGTCACCGTCATCATCCGCGCAGTCCCGTCCGACTCAATTGGCCCTCGAAGCAACTGCGTCGCTGTGTCCTAGTAGATGGAGGCCGCCAATGCCAGGGGCTCTTCTTCCTCCATCCAGTTTTCTAATAACCTCAAAGACGTGTCTTCGGGCCCCAACCGCAGTCGAACCTCCATCGTTGAGCCCGATGATCCCATCGATTCTGGAGAACGAAGCAGAGCTCCATCGTTCGATAGCAAGAAGGCGCCTGCGACAAGCGGCGGGGCTGGCCGAGATGAAGTTCCGAGTGGCGTTTCGAAAACGATATCGCGCAGACGAAGTCAGAAGAAACAGGAGGGGGATGCATCGGCCGTCGAAGACCCCGCTGAGACCCAGAGCTCGAGGTCTGCAGACTCGAAGATGTCGTTACCGGTGCTGGAGATCAACGGCCAGCGGCACAGGTCCATGAGCGAACCTCCTAGGAGCTCCAGTACAACAGATTCGGAATCTGAGACGTAAGTGTGTTATTACATTTTTCTCTTAACTAAATTTTCTCTTATTCTTTTTTCTCGAGTTTTCTCTTTACTCGAAGCGAGTGCTCAGAACCTCCACGCATGCTCCAGCAGTGTAGCTAACGACTTGGGGACCAATTACTAGGCGCCCAGTGTGGCCCGGTCACGATGGGATGTTTCCTGAAATTATGATATCGGATCCCCCGAACGAACCTGCAACCCAAAGCGAACGTATCCCAAGCGAAAGAGCTTCAACGGCAAGTTCAGACCATCCTTCTGACTCTCTACGGCAGCCTACGAGGCGTTCAGCCACACTCGCAGCGCCAGAACGCAAACGGAGTGCTTCAAGGTCGTCTACTACACGAAGACTCCGTGAAGTTTTCACTTCAAGTCGTCGTGCCACCAGCCCCGACCAATCCTCCATAAAATCCTCCGAGAGCAAGAAGAGTGAGAAGAGCAGTAAAAGCGGAAAGAGCGGAAAAGGCTTATTCAAATCCTCACGAAGATCAACCTTGGTAGCGAAAAAGACCCCGCCACCCGTTGAGAAGCCTCCGCCAGTACCGAATCCTCCCCCGACCATTACACCCGCAACCCCGGGCAAAGGGGTTTTGTTTGAGGGTACTCCAAAGACGCCCCCCAGTATCTCTACAAATGCTGTTGCTACTTCACCAACACATGCAGACGGACAGTCGGATAATCCACAAATACCAATTGTTGAGTCCCCTGTGTCCGTCAACTCCTTTCCCTCATTACCGCCAAATGCTGTCATCAGTCCTTCTGGGAATATGATCTCCCACCGACGCGTACGTTCGGCCTCCGCTGCCAATCTGCCAAGTAAACCGTCCGATTCAGCACCGGCCCCGTCCACCCCCACTATAGAAGAAACCGCAGCGCCAGGCGCCAAGGGGTCTACGGGGAACCAGTCGGGCGGTGGTTTCTTTTCCACTATGTTCTCGGCCGCTCAGAATGCTGCTTCTACCCTCAGTAGTAGTTTCAACCCCCAATCACGGTTCCGTAGTCTCACGGAACCCAGCGAGGCGGATAAGAAGGGCAAACCTGAAGGCTTAACTGAAAGTGTTCTTGGATCACCGTTGGATCAGCAGCCAGCGGACAAGAAGGAGCTCGCGATCGATACTCTTGGGAATGGGAACTTGGACTTCAGCCATCTTGGTATCGACGCGTCCGCTGGTGGGGTTATCAAGACAAAAGACGGGGTCGTGTTCACCAAGATGGATGACACCAGGAAAGGTTCAGTGTCACGACGGGATGAGCTGGCTGCAAGAATCGAAGACATTAGGGCTGCGCGCGCCGTCTCAATGGCGTACGAAAAATCTCCAGACACTTCCGCTATTGCTGCGGAGGGCACGAGGTCAGAACCGCGACCTGGCGCCCCATTGAGCGCCCTTGGAAAGGAGAATACCGGAGAGCGTACCCCGCCTGTCGGACGTATACTAGATGGCGATACCGGTGACAGCTTCAAGCACACCGGAAGCCTTCGAAGCCGTCGCCGCAATCGCCATCGAGGATCTTCTGGTGCCACCGCCACGACAATCGGAGCGATTGGTGCCGCTGTGGGAGGCCTCGCGATGCCGAGTGCCCCTACAACTGTCCCGAGACTAACAGGATTTGCTGTAGCGAGCAAGAAGAGGAACCGTGACTTTCATCAGCTGTTTCGAAGTGTTCCCGAAGATGACTACCTGATTGAGGACTATAGCTGTGCCCTTCAGCGTGAGATCATCCTGGCCGGGCGAATATACATTTCAGAGGGGCACATATGCTTCTCTAGCAACATCCTCGGGTGGGTGACGACGCTGGTGATTGGCTTCGATGAGGTGATTGCCATCGAGAAGGAGTCGACGGCGATGGTTTTTCCAAATGCCATTGCAGTACAAACACTTCATGCTCGGCATACCTTTCGTAGCCTGCTGAGCCGTGATTCTACCTACGATTTGATGGTAAACATATGGAAACAAACCCATCCAGCGCTCAAAAGCTCCGTAAACGGCACACGTGTAGAACAAGGTACCGGAGACAAGACAGAGAAGGCTGAGGAGAGCGAGGCGGAGAGTGATGGCTCGGTTTCCGAAGACGATGACGAGGTTTATGACGAGGACGAAGAGGGCGATGGTGCAGACGCTCAAGACGGAAGCGTTGCCAGCAGCGAGCAACCCGACTCCACGAGACCCGTTAGTCGCAAGCCTTCCGCCCTGCCGTTACCAGCGATGGGAGCTCCTCAAGCGGGTCTCGCGACTCCAAATGGTGACCTGAAGACTCGAGACAAGGCTGCTGGATCTCCCGGTGCCGACGCAGACTTCCCAGGGCCCAAGACTCACGCACCTACAGAATTCACAGACCCATCCGGTTGCTATGAAAAGATGATCAAAGATGAAACAATTCCGGCGCCGTTGGGTCAAGTGTACTCACTGGTGTTTGGCCCCGCATCCGGAGTTTTCATGTCCAAGTTTCTCGTGGAGTCCCAGAAAGTCACTGACCTACAATTCGAAGATGATAAAAGGGGTCTCACAAATGAGACCAAGACTCGCACATACTCATACACGAAGCCATTGAACGGTTCAATCGGCCCCAAACAAACGAAATGCATTAGCACCGAGAATTTAGATTTTCTAGATCTGGAAAAGGCCGTGCTAGTCACACTAACGACGCAGACACCCGATGTTCCTTACGGTAATAGTTTCAGCGTCAAGACAAAGTATCTGTTCACATGGGCACCAGGGAATGCAACGAGGTTTTGTATGTCTTGCGCAGTCGAGTATACGGGCAGGGTTTTGCTCAAAGGTAAGCATGCCTCGAATTGATTATAGCGAGTAGTGAGCCATCCTTACACGTGTTGTCAGGTCCGATTGAAAAAGGCGCCAACGATGGCCAAATGAGTTACGGCTCTGATCTAATAAAAGCCCTGAAGCAAGGCATCAGGCCTCGGGTCCGTCAGCCAAAAACCCTGAAGGGTAAAGGTAAACGTCAGCGAACGACTCCTGCTGGAGCGGAAGTTCCTGCCGTTGCCAACGCAGCGACAAAATCAACACGCCAGCAAAGCGTCAGCTGGGGTATACTTGAGCCATTGCATCGTGTCCTGCGCCCTGCTACGGATATGTTTCAGCCACTTTTCAACAATAATATTATCGTGGGCGTGATGTTCATGCTGTTGGTCATGCTGTGGTTCCGGAGACCCAGCCAGACTTCTCTCGGACCCCACGAAGCCTCTCGACCTGCGCGATATCCTGGCTACGAGGAGCTCTGGCGACGAGAGGAGAGCGAGCTCTGGGACTGGCTTGATGAACGGGTTGGGATCGACAGTCTATCATTTTCAGAATCTTCTTCACGTGGGGACGATCTTCGAACCAGGCGAAATCAGCTTCGACGCCGTTCACGCAGCGAAAGAGAGCTGGATGCTCGACTACGTGATGAAAAGATGACGGTGCGGGAAATCGAAGATGCGATTCGCGTGACCTACGAGCGTCTCGAGACTCTTCAGCGCGTTATTGAACGGCGAAAACAAAGCGATCAGGCAGCCGATGATGATACTGCCTGACGGTTGATATAAACTGACCTTTGTGCTTTTTAGTTCCTGGGACGGACATTACAGGTGCACAGGAGCTCTCGTTCTTTCACCTCATATTCCCTTTTGTCGTTTGTCTTTACCATACCATTCCTTTTGCATCTTCTCCTACCTTAGTAACCATACCTCCACGCAGACGCATTTCATATTTCATTTTTCCGAGTCAAGTCTTGTTGCATTTAATTGTCGATACGATATGTGACGATTCCTTTGCTTAGAGTCGCGATCATTCCATTTTCCATGGCTTTTTATTTTCTTTTTTTTTATTTTTTTTTCTTCCTCCTTAAATCATCTATGTATACTGTGAACATCGACTACCGTGTCTTTGACCTCGATCCTTTGATGCTTTTCGTGTGTTCATATACAGTTCTGCTGGCTTCCCTGGCTTAAAAGAATGACCTGCGTCTTCTGACGATCAAATACCGCTGTCAACAGTTGCAAAAAATACTTGAGTTAGACTTCTGCTTTATTCCTCCCGGAATTCATCACTGATGATATATCACACATTTCGCATAAAGTCCAACACTTGGTGGAGGGAGGTCGACTATGCCTATAGAACAACAAAAAAGGGGCGTATTAGAAGATTATTGGTATATGGTGGTATGGTGGGTACCTTAGATGAGCAACAATTAAAACCTTACGACGGATTGACTGGATTGTTTTGTTGCATTAAGTCATGAGGGCATCCATGACCATGTGAAAGGCTGGAAAGAAAAAAAAAAGGAAAGGCAATGGTATCAAAATGCGTCCAGGTAGGCAAAGCAGAATGAAATGAAGAGACTCGGCATCAGATTCTCTTGGCTACTTTTTCCTCCACCTCGACAAGCAATGCCCGCAACTCTTTGGCGGCGTCGCTCGTCCTCCCTTCGATTTCTAGCGCCCTGTCCAACCAGTCCTTGGCCTCCTCCCACCGGCCCATCTCAGTCAGACACCTCGCACCCCGCCACCACGCCTTTGTATTGCCGGAGTCGGCACACTCCACGCTCAGCTGCGCATCGACCCATCCCTCCGCCCAGTTCTGCAACGACATGTGCGCCTGCGCGCGATTCGCATACAGCGGCGCGAGCTCCTCGCGGACCAGCGCCAGAGGCTCCCACGCGGGCCGGCCCAGCGCCATATCGATGGCGTACGAGTACAGCCGGATGGCTTCGTCAAAGGCGGACTTGCGGTACGCGGTGTTGGCCGAGTCGCGCAGCTTGGCGACCTGCGCGCTGCGTTTGGGGTTCACGGGCCGCGGGGGCGGCGGGGTGTTGGGGCTGTCGAGGTTGAGGAGGGAGCGGTGCAGGAGGTTCAGGGCGTCAAGTTCGGCGTTGAGAGCGGTGTTGGAGGGAGATGTTGACGAGATGGCTTTGGAGTTGGGGTCGATTTGCAGGGGGTGCTGGATGAACGTCTCGGTCGAGGACGCCATGGCGGAGAGGTAGGAACTGTATGGGGGGGGATGGGGGGGGTTGGGGTTGTTGAGTATGTCTGGAAGTCCCCGAGGAAAGATGGTGTCCCAAACTGGATAGATAGAAGTGTAGGAACTGTGTTGTTTTCTGAAAGACGTGCGGTCCTGCCTGGACTGTGGATGAGCATCTGAGTCTTTTTTCGGTCCGTCCGAGCCAGAGGCCTTTTCGACTTACCTCAGTTATCAGACGGGTAGACGAAATACCACGGGGTCGAATTCGCCAATGGACAGTAAGTTTTCGTTTTATACTTGAGCAATGGAGTGAGGCTGCTCAGAAAACACAGAGCCAACTCGCAGCATTGCTTGCTTGTTGTCTCCTGTGACAGCTCGACACTTTCGACAAGCTGTCCAGTTGGAGAATGCCCGAACACTGGGAGAAAAGTACGCTTGCCGCTTAGTGCGCTTTTAGTGCGCTTCGTTTTAGCGCAGCCAGAATTGTCGCCGACTGAACATCAATCATATTCGCAGGACTCTGTGCTCCGTACCACAAGTTCCAGGGCCCATCGCTGCCTACGGAGTATAATCTGCTGCTGATCGGGAGTTAAACGGATCCAGTCGTTTACCTCGAATCAAACGAAGCATCGGAAGTGGATGCACTTCCTACATAGCATTGGAGTTGCCAAACTTCAATGTAGTCGTAAACACAAGTCTCACTCGGCTACGACTAAGGATAATCAGCTCTTCTTCTTCTCGATGACTTTCCCACAGTACTCGCTACTTTGAAGACGAGTCGAGTGGACGAATGCTCTCTTGATCTCATTGCCAGTGCATCCTACTACATATAAGACGATGAATGAACCATGCAATACGTCGATGCCTGATAGTGTATGCAGTACTACATAGTACTAAAGTCTATGTGGCACAGCAGTTTATGATTGACCTTGTTGCTGGGCTATTGAACCATTCGAGTCTCAAAGTCGACTTGCGGCGCTGAATGAGTCTGTACTGCAATACAATGCTTTTCAGATTTGAAGGACCAAATCGGTCCTGTCATGGTCGAAAAAGACTAGTACGGCGTCTCTTCTCGATCTTTCCCCACTCCTGTCCTCCTGCGAAAAAAAAGGACATCGTGAGCTTCTTCTGTCTTCAGACAAGACACCACGCTTGTTTACCGGTGAATGCGCCTGCATTCCTGGACACAGTGTGATGGCATGCTCGTCCTGCATACATCGCCACTGCAACGGCAGAGTCGAATTCTGGCATGACAGTGCGTCCTCCCATCAATTACTACACAGTACAGGGTAGTACATGCGTTATTATTATTAGCCTCATTGGGGCTGCATCGTGAAAGGCTCTACTCCTCCGAGTGTGGTTCGTGCAGTCCAGTCCAGTAGTTCGGTCTGCTCCGTACCCCGTCGTCGAATCATCGATACAGCGTCGACGTCTCCTATTACTATTGTGGAGGCGTGACGAGCTCAGGGCTTTTTACATGGCAGCTCTCCCTCTCTCCTCTGCACGCAACACTGGCAACGGGACCAAAGGGTGCGTGCATCCACGCTTCCTCTGGGGTCTTCGTATGACTCCTGCACTAAGTACTATCGACGTACTATCCTGGTTATCAGG
>FQSS02000599.1:59355-98778 GCA_900128795.2 Malbranchea cinnamomea | reverse complement strand
ATCTGCGAGGCCAGTCACGGCCAACGGTGGGAGGGCGTCCGCTGCCGGCGTGGCATGAAGCAAGGATCCAATTTGCTCGATTTTCAAGTTGCCAGACTCGACGGTGCACTCCGTAACKTTCAGCGCGATCAATCATCTCACAGAGAGCGCCTTCTTGCTCTTTTGAGAGCTTCTTGTTCTGTCCACCGCAGTTGGCACGCCTGCCCCGTCCGTTATAACTACCGCTGTCGGAGCTGTTCGTAAGGAACTGAGTATGCTCGGTGCAGGTCTGCAAGATTGGGTATTTTTCCGGCTGGAACAGAAGCCAGAGCAGCTTCTATACGTCCCTCAACAACCCAGTAGTCTTCTTTTTGCGTTGTGGTTGACATATCGCGTGTTTTGTGCAGGTTGTCAGACGCGTTTGCACATCCACGTTTTGGTGCGAGGCACTGCCTATGGCAGTTGCTCGGAGGGTGAGCGCAGCTCGTTACCCCGTTTGAGTCTACGACCTTGGCACGGTTAAGAGAACCTCGGCCCACCGACGGCGCCAGAATCGCACTCCACAGCCGATTATGATTTTGGCTTAAGCTGTGAAGCCCGAGAGAAGAGACATAATTTGAGGATTTAGGGACCCTTGTTTGAGAGCAGGCAGAAAGAGCCTCTTTTCTCAGCGGGTTTCTTCCTCAAAAATTTTCTCCTGCGCCGCTTCAGTTGGAAGCCAACCGAAACCTCAACTTCTTTCAGGGAGGGACTGAAACAGTACTCCGTAGCTGTCACTTGCATCAATGAGATCTTCATCCATGGATAGATGAGGGTCAAACTCCAAGTTCTTCTCAGCCTTTCTTTGGTCTGAGTCGCGCATAGAAGCCTGTTAAATGCATATATAAAAAATAGGGTCATTGAGCAATTAGACAGTGAAGTCACAAAAAGAGTGTGAGTACAGAGTCCTGATGATACACCAGGGCAAGGCTCAAGCCATGGACCTGTGCTCATTCAATCTGATACCGGTCCTCCTGTGTACAAAGCACTATTACTATCTGCAGAAATTCAGATGAGGGAACCAAACGTCACAACCCAACGAAACGTTATTTCTGAGTGTCTACGAGGAAAAGGGTTCTTTTCTGAGGACTTCTGAATGTGGATGGCGGTTGTTTCCCTTGAGAGACCAGACGGGCTGGGTTGAAAACGCCTGTGTGGAAAGATCAGCTGACAATGAACAAATCAGGGTTGATGGTGATATCTCAAGCCATATCTTTATTATTGCTTTTTCTTCTTTTCCGCATCGTCCAACGCCGCACGGCGCGCTGTTACAATTATTGAACCTGTCAGGTAGTAATCATTGGCCGATCAACTCGGGGCGTTCTGGTTGTTGCGAGAGTGCGGCGCTAAGGATGCCGTGTTTTGAAAACCCATCAGGTCTGGCGTCGACGGGTGAATCTCCTGCATCCTCACCACTTCCACGACGCAGAACAGTTTTCGACCAATTCTCCTTACTTTTAGCCCCTTGAATGACAGTGTATTTTGAGATGTCATTTAGTAATTGAACTGCATGTGATGTCCTGACCTTGGTCGGAATTAAGCTTCTGCTTGAACCGTGGGCCGATCACCTTCGATGTCGTGTCGTCGTGCTGTTTTTTTGATCGAAGAGGAGGACAGTCACTGGTCGCCCATCAAGTGAATGGTGAGATGCAAACTGCATAGTTTCTTCTTCTTTTCCCCTTGCCCGGATAGAATGTCGAGAATTTCCTTCAATATCACTCGCAATTGAACCAATGGCTCACTGTCTTCCCATCCTGTTCCTCAGCGCTGCTGCCGGCAACAGCCCCACCGTACCTGACCGCCCAACCTTTCCGGTAAAGTCTTCCTCACTCGTCTCAAGAATCTTCAATTGTTGACAGCGCTGGATTGTTGCAAAGTACATGAGGAATTATGTCCCCGGCGCAACCGTTACTGGCTTCAAGTCCGCCAGCCTCGCGAACCCCACGGAAGGGTGAAGAGTTCATCAAGTTCATATACCATCTCAACATCACATACGCTCTTGACCTTCCCCTCGACCCCCCTCGCCAAACTTCAGTCCCTATCAATTGCACACTCGAGCAGGACTGCGTCAAGAGAATTCGGTTTCTGTATTTCCAGGGCCCTGAAGGGGGGCTATCGAGGCTCCTGTGTGAGTTTGACCATGAAGTGACACAGCTGAAGAAAGAAAAGTGGGTTTTTAAGCCGCGACAGGAGGAGGGAACGTTGCCTAGGCGGTCTTGGAATGAAGACAACTTTCTCAAAAAAAACAGTTCATTAGCGGCGAGAGATGAGCAGGAGAGGGCGCTTTTTGTGAGGAAACTACATGAGCTAGTGTCCTCAGAAGCAGATTTTTTGAAGGAGAAGAATGGGATCGTGAATGCGTGCTCCACGATTGCGCCCAGTGGCTCTGCCCCCTTGTTGTCGGATCCCAATTCGACTAGTCGAGTGGTGACGCAGACGACGTCGGAGCAGCACCCGGAACAACAACAACAACAATCACCGCAATCGCCTTCGAAACGACGCTTGCACCAACAACAGGTATTTTATACTGCTCCCAGTTCCCCTCTTCCGTCGCGTTCCTGTAGTACCAATCCTCCCCTTGCTTCCTCCCCTATTGTCTCATCTACTTCTTCCCTGCGTCTCTCTCCCTCCTCGGCTACACGTCCTCCTCGTGCCTATGTCGATGATAATAATCATGACGAATTTGGTGATCCTGACCTCGATTATTTCTCTTTCATCCCCGCTGACTCATTCATTGATGGCAACCAGCCTTCTCCTCGCAAGGAAAAGCAGCAGAAGATTGACCAATACTATAGCCCGACCAGATTGGGAAATCAACGTGATTCGCCCATCAAGAACGATATCGGCAATGGCAATGTCTCTCGATTGCCACCCCCCAAGCAGCCGAATTTTGCACTGTGTAGCGATAAACATCAAACCACTGTCAACGGGTACATGAAAGTATCCAAGGTTGCTAACAATGAATCCCAGAGTAATTTGACTGGCACGAAGCCATACACTGGGAGATCAGCCGCTCCTGAAGGAGTGAGCTTCTCCACGACTGCCGCCTCGGACATTACGCGATTTTCATTCGCTGAGGGCTGTAGTACCGTCGCCACAACTTTCAGAAGCGAAATGCATGAAAAGGCCCTGGATGATGTTTTCGAGGAAAACTCGCGGACTCCCTCTATTGGATTATTCACAAAATTGGAGACAGAGTCGGGGTTGCCTGGTATTAACTCAAGAGTAGAGTTGCAGGAAGGGCCAACACTAGATCAGACGGAAGCACGGGTGAGAGAGTTGGTCCAAAAACTAGAAGAGAATGGCCCATTCTCGAAGAAAAGGGCATGTTGCAGCAACCTCCCTTTTCGATACAGGTATGAAGCGCAGAGGATGGCGGATGCATGTGGTGTTCCGCTTGCTGATGTCCTCCCACGCGACACACTACCCCCGGGCTGCGAGACCTACGATGGATACTGGAAATACCTCAAGGATCGGTGCAAAAATACTCAGAGAGAATCTGTCGTCGAGAAGACCAAGGCGGGGCCATGGGAAATGGCCGTTGACCTGTTCCAAGACACCAAAACCAAGACAGATGACGTGGTCACCCTGAGTGGCAAGCTAGAATGGTGTGAGAAATCCGAACCGATGTTTAGATTGAATCCCTTGCGATTTGAGAGAGGTTACCGGTTCTGTCGTCGGTTTGGATCAGATCGGTTTCTTGAGATCACGTTCCCTGCTCTGCAAAAGGCGCCACAATTCTATGTCAATCAGGGATATGAGCCAGAGGTGGTGTTGCGTGGTGTCGCACGGTGGCTAGCAACAAGCAACCATTACATTGCTGGACGCACGTGGCGTGGATTTTTCCTCGAGGAAGTGAAGAAGAAGAAGAAGTCGGACGTAAAGGAGAGCAAAGTCTACCTCTTTGCAGTCGACGGAGATGATTTTGTGAGACGATTGTCGGGCCCGAATGATGTTTCTCCACCGGGCGAGAGTGCGGACAAACACACGCCTATGTGTGTAGACTCACTAATCAACTGGCATATACCCTTTGAAGAGAATTCAAACCAAAAGGACTGCAAATTGTTTCAAAGACTTGCATTGGGATTGTCAAGAACGTTGCCCACTGTTATACTTCGACCAGAGGAGATAATCGGGGAGAAGATAACTCCAAGATACGTGACGGAAAAGCAAGAGGAAGCCGTCCCCAAAGAGCAAAACGGATTTGAACCAAGAAAGGAAAAGGAAATTATGAATGATGGTTGTGCTCTGATGTCCCGGTCTCTAGCGGTCGCCATTACTGAGCACCTAGGCCTTCCTAACACACCCTCTTGTTTCCAGGGCCGAATTGCTGGCGCCAAGGGTGTTTGGATGGTTGTCAATGACAATGAATTCGAATGCAAAGACCGAGATTTGTCTGGAGGCTTCTATTGGATTGAGGTTACACGCGACTCTCAGCTCAAAATTCAGCCACATCCTTCAGAGCGGAAATTATGTCTGGATAAGGAGCAGCTGACTTTTGAAGTCGTCTCCTGGTCACTGCCCCTTCATCCTGCAAATCTCAACATGCAACTACTGATGATTCTGCAGCACGGTGGGGTGCGGAGAGACCATCTTGAAGACCTGCTTGAGCGTGAAATGTCGCAATTCTATGAAGAATTTAAGAAAGTGTTCCTGAATGGTAGCGGCCTTGGGTGCCGCTGGTGGCTTCAAGCCCAGGGCTATCATTATGAAACTAAAATGCGAAAATCTCGGCGTATTGATGGATTCCCAACAACCCATATGGAGCAAGCAATTCTGTTGCTAGAGAGTGGATTCTTACCGCTCCAGCTCCCATACTTGAAGTCTCTTTTTGACACGTTTCTGAATGATCAATTGAACATGCTGAATGAGCTGAAGATACCGATCTCACAGTCGACTTATGCATACTGCATCGCTGACCCATACGGTATCTTAGAACCAGATGAGGTCCATTTCGCATTTTCCAAGTCATGGGAAGAGTATGGGTACTATGGTGCAGAGCTGGATGAGGTGTATGTCCTTGTCGGTCGCTTACCCGCTCATAGGCCTTGGGATGTCCAACGGCGGAAGGCAGTGTATAGAAAGCAGTTGCGTCATTTCAGAGATGTCATTGTTTTCCCTACAACCGGCGATACACCCCTTGCATCCATCCTCTCAGGTGGTGATTATGATGGTGACCAGCCGTGGATATGTTGGGATCCGGATATAGTCAATGCCTTTCAGAATACGCCATTCAACAAGGATGAAATTACTCCAGCAGACCGATTGGGATTGGTGAACCACTCGGCCTCAATGGAAGTATATGAGCGTCCTGGGGGATTTGATGATTTTCTTGCCAAAATGTTCAGCGTCAATGCGGTTCCATCTCAACTTGGCCTTTGTACAGTGCACCACGAGAAGCTGTGCTATGCGAAGAACAGTATTGATTCACCGCAAGCTCTCAAACTCGCCGATCTACTAGCGAACCTAGTCGATGCTCCAAAGGCTGGGTATGAACTTACCCCCCAACGCTGGCGTCAACTCCGTGCAGAGCTAGGATTAAACGGCCTCCCTGAACCGGCGTACAAAGTTACACGAGACTCATCCATTGATGAAGGCGACTCCTTCATTGAGAAGCGATCTCCAAACCTGGACAATATCATCGATTATCTTAGATTCAAGGTCGTTCAGAACAAATGCGAGAGTATCAGAAAAGACTTTGCGCGACTGTGTGAGGAAAAGTGTAGCCGCGCCCTCGACAAGGATCTGATTGCCGTGTGGATGAGAGTGTGGGAGGAGGCCATAGAGGAGGATAGACTGGGCAGACCGGCACTGAAGAATGTGCTGCTAGAAATTCGGGACGCGGTTGACAACGCAAGGCGCAGCTGGTTGCAGGACATCAGAGCTGGGTCGTGGAGCAATCTGCCTTATCTCGAGATGATCGATCGAGCGGCCGAGTTGTTGGAGGAGGTGAAGCCACCAAGCCTGGAATCCTTGCGAAACACGGATCCCGTTGCAGACCATGCTTTTCATGGCTGGGTTTACACATGGCACCGCTGGGAGGAGTCGTGGGTCGCTCTGCGCGCTTCGTGCGTCTATAGATACCATGGTGAGAATGGCAACAAGTTCCCGTGGTACGCGGCTGGAACTGTGCTGTGCCAGCTCAAGGCGTGTGCAGTGTCAGAGTCATCGGGGACTCCCCTCAGGTTCATCGTGTGGGATGTATACCGGGGTTATAAAGTACACGGAAAGACGGCGCGGAAACTGGAGGAAGAAACTTTGCGGGGAACCGAGGACGAGGAGGAGATCGAGACTGAAGAAGAGGATGTGTTTGTTGACGCACAGGAGAAATTCAGAGGAGATGAGGATGGGGGTGATACAGAGCCCGATACAGATTACGATGACGATGATTGGGTCCCTTACGCTTCTCCGCCATTGACCGATTGACGCGATGGATGAGACTCAGATCACTTTGAGCACCACCTGGGATTCTTTTTGCGATGGGTCCGCAAGGTTTACTGAGACGGCCTTGGCGGAGTTGATTCCGAAAGTGTCTGTAGACACCTTTGAATATAACCTCTTTTGTATTTCTTTCGGCTGCTACTCGACATCACGAACGATGGATATCAGGCTGGGATGCCTCAATGGCTATCTTCTAGTTGATTTCGAAGAGTCATATCCATTTTCCCTAACGTATTTCACCACCTATTCGTACACTTCCCCACCGCGCGACGCGTTCAACATTTCAACTACAGAAATGCCAACAACCAAAGGCAGCGAGCCTTCTTATCAAGAAGGTAGAGTATTATTGGCTATTAAAGCTTCGAAAGAAGGCCAATTTTCCAGTGTTCGAGCTGCTGCATACGATGTGCCTCACACCAGTCTGGTGGAACGACTTAAACGGCCCTACGACACGAAGAGAATCTCAACTTAGAGATGGAAAACTGACCTCTACAGAGCAGTCAGTTGCCATCCACTGGATACTCTCCATGGACGCACGAGGCCACTCCCCACCCCGGGCCCGGTGAGCACTGTACGAGAAATAGCCAATCTCCTTCTTGCCAGTCGCGATGCCTCTGCCAATCCACCTACTATTGATACCAACTTAGTTAATCGGTTTATCAATCGTCATCCTGAGATAATGAGATAAAAACCCGATTCTCTCCATCGTACGACTATCAGATCCCAAGGTCATTCAAGGGTGGTCTCAGCTTGTACAAAACACCATTCAGAAGTATGGGATTGTACAGGAGGATATATACAACTTTGATGAGACTGGCTTTCAGATGGGGTTTATTGGGACAGCCAAGGTTGTTACTGGCTCAGAGAGGGCTCTTCATCCAAAGGTTGTACAGCCTGGGAATACAGAATGGGTCACTATTGAAAATGGAACTACGAATGCATAATATACAGTGATCAATATGCATATTTTGGTGCATATTTTGTGTTTGTTCTTGTCAATTATATGATCTTTTGTGTTCTCTTTACATGTTTAACTTATTGCTCTCTGTTTTGTCTTTTATAGTCATTTCCTTCAGAAAAAAATACTGCACCTTCTGTATTTCCTTATATGAGTTTTTGCTTGTTGTTGTTGTCTGTTTTTGTATGTTCTTCAAATTGTTTTCACTGGACTTATCTACTGTCATTTGAACTGTTCTTTTCACTGTCAGAATTCTGGGCTGGAATCTTTCATTGCATGTATCAACAGCTATTTCTATAAGATCATGTATGTCGGACAAATCCTGACAAAAGTCAGGTAAGTGTCATAGTCTCTGACTGTATACACTTTAAATGAAGAATGTATATATAAGCTCGTACAATGGGCCAATACAGACTCCTCATTCTGGATGGACATGGCAGTCATCATGAACCTGAGTTTGACCAGTTCTGCATGGAGAACTCAATCATTCCTCTTTACGTGCCAGGTGATTCCTTCCACCTTCTGCAGCCATTGGATGTGGGCTGTTACTCTCCTCTGAAGCAAATATACAAGAAAGAGGTGGAGAAGCAAATGAGGCTTGGGATCAACCACATTGATAAAGATGAGTTCTTGACCATCTATTCTTCTGTTCGTCCAGCAGTCCTAAGTGAAAAAACATTCAGAGTGGTTTCAGAGCTACAGGACTGGTTCCATATGATCCAGAGCAAGTTCTTGCCCAGCTCAACACTCATATGGATACACCAACTCCTCCAGGGATTTCTCATAGCTCTCAACTCCATCGCAAGCGTCCTTGCACTTTGGCTACCACGCGAATCACAAAATCGGCCACCTCCTCCGGCTTGTTTAAGAAAGGTGAATGGCCTGAAGCCAATGACTCATATATCTTCACACCCGCGTCGGCAATCATCGGCCTCTGCTGGGGTGGAGTAAGGGCCCTATCGTGTTCACAGATCAGATAGGCAGCTGGAATATTGCGGTAAGCCTCGTGGGAGAGGCGGCCTTGAATGTTCTGTGAGGATACGAGGCGTTAGATGATAGCTTGTGTCCGAATGAGATATCACTGCTGGGTTTTCTAAAGAAAAAAAAATCGCAAGACTTATGCCATTGAGTGCGTCTTGATGCACTGCCTTCTCTGCCAGCTCAGGATCGACGTCCTGAGAGAAGGCTTCGATACGATTTTGGACAGTGGTGGTTCCATCCTTTACGCATCGCAGAGCCATTAATCAGTAAGTGAAAGTCCCGAGTCAATCGATCAACAGTTTTTCCTGGACTGCCCAAAAACGAGACATATACGCGGTTTTCAACCATCTCCAGTGCTTTATGCGCCGCTCTTTCTTCGTCCGACACAGCCGTCGATGCCTTCCCGCAGGAACCCCCCAACTTCGGCACCACACGGGTGATATACACCAGGGCCACAACATGTGTCTTCTCCCCACGCTGTGTCCATTCTTCCTCGCTCAACCCCTTGAGAGCCTCCGTCCCCACAACGCCTCCATAAGAGTGCATGACGAGCACAACGTTGCGGCCTTGTTCGTTCAGCTGGTGCTCGACTGTCTCTCGAACGGCGGCCACGTCGGCAGAGAAATCAGGCAGGCCAGGCGCAACACCTACGCTGGGGAGTGAGACGGCGACGGAGTCATAGTTGCGTTTGTGCAAGACTGGTCTGAGCACGTCGAAAGCAGCTGGGGTGTGCCAGGCACCGGGGACCAGGACAACGACAGGGTTTGTTGTTGAGCGGTCGGACATGTTTTGGAATCTAACAGCAATAGCGGAGATAGCTCTTTGATAATGCAAACTGTGTCTGAATCAACTAGAGAGGGAAAAAATGGCTGTCCTTTAAAAGACCTGCTCAAATCAGAAAGTCCCTCCCAAGACATGCAAATGTAAAAGCAGAAAAAAAAAATCGAAACTTGGAACCAGTCTCTGTCCTGCTGCCTGTCTGAAGACGATCCCCTTTATATCTTCCTACCCCCTGAGCCCCCCGTACGCTCATCCGGGATATGGTAGTAGGTAGCTCAGTCCCTGTTCCTATCAAGCCAGTGACCAATTCCACCGGGAATTAGTCAGCGATCTTAAAATCCATTTTGCATCCTGTCATTGAGAAGCTGAAGCTTGCGTAGAAGATTTCTCAGCTGCGGAAGATAGGCGGCTACTCCATCGCTTCGCGTGAGTTTGTACAGGAAACTCCGCGAGTAGGCCCACTTGAGGGATGTACAAGAAAAGAATGCCAAAGCGGCATGCTGGTTTCGCTTTTCTCTGACGCCATGCCATCCATGATTCCGATACCCAGCTTTACACCGAGTTGAACCCAAACTTCGAGTTGATCTGACATGACGAACTCAGCACATCCTGTCCCTTTTGCAGCGCAGAGCAGGTTGAGATGAGCAACAGACCTCCGATGTCCGATCGCCGGCAACTCCGCCGCCATTCGTACTCCGCGACGGGTCAACTTAAGTCCGCCAGCAGGATGACTCGCTGCTATCAGACTATCGACACTTTCCGCACATCAGTTGATCGTCCCCTTCTTTTACTGAGCTTTAGAGATGTCTCAACGATCTGCTCTGCAACAGGCACCGAGAGGATAAGTCAAGTTGTCCTTTCGGTTGAAAGAAAAAAAAAGACCCCATTCATTCATCGCACTAAGTTAGTTCAAGAAAATAAAGTCAGGGCTATGAAGTGCGAGAAATGCCATATGCAGCATCGGAAAAGAAACAAGAAAACAACCTCAGTCCGAGTCATCCTTGAGGTCAACCGGTGGCGGCCTGGTCTTCGAGGTCCTCTCTGTTTTCTGCTCCTGCTTCTTTCTCTTCTGCTCTTTTCGAATCTCCATTTCCTCCTGTTTCTGAATCCTCTTCCTCTTCTCTCTCATGCCCACAACAATCTTCATAATCCCCTTTGGTCGCCGCCCGCTATTGGTAATAGACCGCCTTTGCCGTCGAAGAGCTTGCCTTCTCTCATACTCCCGTTCCTTTTTTATTTTCTCCCACTGCCTCTCGCTGTCTTGAACACGCGCCCTGCGGTGCTCTGCTCTATTCCACCAGAGACGAACTTGGTTTTTCAGGTCGGAAGCGAATCCGCCGGTTAGTGATGGCGAGGAGTTGCAAACAGGAGTCTTGCCCTTCTTGTTGCTCTCGTCAATGTCGATATACCCGTCACTAAAACCGTGGCGCCCTGGGATTTCGAAAAAGACGTTGACTCTACGTGGCTGCTCTGCACGTTCGCCATCGTCATTGTGCGGACCATTGTCGTCAGACAGCCCTGGCTTTAACTCAGCCTTGGTTGCCCACACCTGCCATTCGCGTAGCTCGACAAAGTCCCTGCACATGGTCATGAAACTGCGTCTTGCATATCTGTGTTCGTGCAGGTGTCTGTGAAACGCATACATGGCAAGTTGGGAGGCCGATGTCGGGGCAGCCTGCTGTTGCACGTGCATTCGTTCTTCGCAGGAGCGACTTTGAGGGAGACCGGCTGCCGTTGGACTTCTGTCGACTTCCCACACAGACGACGTTGGTGGGTCATATGCCGGTGTGCGGTTCGGGTCGTACGTTCCGTTGGCAAGGTCTGCTTCAAGCATCGCCGGAGTAATCACCATTTGACACGACGTGCAGTTGGCAACCTCTTCGCGGAGCTGCGTCTGTGGAAAACGTGTCAGCTGTGAATGAAAAGGGCGGAAAAGGACAACGGGCAGAACAGGTTCAGTACCTCGATGTCGACCAAAGTTGAGTCATTTGACGACACGCTAGCCTTCTTGCGCTCGCCCAGCCATGAGGTGAGCCTTTGCTGCTTCTTGGTCGAATCCTTGGACAGGTAGCTGCGGACGCTCATCCAAGAATACCGCTTCCTTTTGCCGTCGACTCTGGGTGCACTGCGGCTGCTTCCTGAAGGCGAGTCGTCCATGGCTAATCGGACTTTTCTCGCCTTCACCTCTGCCCTTACGTCTCCCTTTGTTGACGAGGAGACATAGGTTGTTGAGGACGAAGCTTCCGTGAACGAGGAGTCGGAGGCAAGTTCCCATATAGCAGCTCGACGGCAACGTAGTTGCGCTGGAGCCTTGGCGTCGAAGGGGTCAAGACGCCCCCAGACCGGAGACCCTACCCTCCAAGACGACTGGACCAGGTGATCCCGAGACCTGGTGTCAATGTCCAGTTTGTCAGCTGACGGGGTGACGGGCCAGCAGAGGGGGAACACGGTTCGGTTCGGGTTCTCCGGGGAGATTGCTCGGTAGTGGGCGGTTATAAATGCCGTATGGATCACGGCGCCCTGTCGACGAGGAAGTGGGAAGGGTCTAGCGGAAGAACACGTCCACAGGAGGCGGAGAAACAGCCGGGAGGAGAAGAGGACAGCGGACATGGGGAGACAGGGGGAGGTAGAAGGGAAGCAATAAACGACTTCTTCACCCTGTTCCCTTTGTGTCCCGCAAAGACGGAGGGCGGAATGACGAGATCCTCCATGCAGCTGTCCTTTATTCGCCGCATTGTTGCAGCGGACACTGGGATAAAGAACGACGCGGACAAAAGCACGGATTGCCAGGAGCACGAAGAAGTAGGCGAGGAAAAGCGATAGATAAGGGTTGCGCTCTATGGCTCTCTCTATCCAAGTCAGACCACCCGGGACGATCTCGTCTCTCCAAGCTCTTGGGACAACGTTAAAAGACATGGCGTCTTTTGTAGCGTTGATTCGACAGCCAGGTGAAGATGCTGATGCTCTCCCGGAACGTCTGGGACGAGCAAGGGCTAGAGGCCAAGGCCGTCGAAGACAACTTGTCTCAAAGAAGGCGTATATTCCTTCCAGACAAGTTGTGTTTTGACCTTCCTCTGACTTGGCTAGAGTAAGCTTGATTGTCTGATCAAAGAGCTTTCGGGTGACTGCAGGTGAGGGCTAGGTACGCACCTTGGAAGGTGTTGGTTCCGGTCTTTGCTTGTTTGTTGTCCTGTCTTTGGCTTGAGGGATATGTATTGTTTAGACCGTGCGAAGATGGGAATACGCCAAAGTCAAGATGGGCAAGAAGTCTGTTGACAACAAAAAGACGTTCGATCGAGGCGAACCTGAGCCCTTTTTTATGCTGCTGAAGAGCAGACAGGCTTTTTCTCGGTGCAGAAAGATTGACTCAAAATCTGGAACCCCCTCCCCATTTCCATCTCGAAGTAAGGCAAAGAGTTTTGAGTTCGGGGAGGAAGTTGATGGTCCCTGGGACGAGTTTCAAAAATCCCGGGGACATCCTCTGGGACAGAGACATGGTATATATCACAGAGGACAGCTGTACACGTAGAAGTAGTAAGGGGAGTACTGTCCTGGCAGTACACCCATCCGATGGTTGATGGCAAGCACTACTATGGTGCAGGCACAATGACCCATTGTTACTGCTTGATAGTAAGTACTGGTACGATCTGAAATCATAAAGACGGGTCGCTCTTTACCTCTGGCTGCATGATAACAACGATGCTCGAGCTAAATTTTTACCCGCAGGAAGCGCAGGGAAGGGCTTTTTATGTCATTTTCCTCCTCATTATTGATCTATACAGAATCACTGCGCAAGGAGGCCGTTGATGGTCAGGACTCTTGTTGGAAAAGAGTAAGTAATTCCATGTCCGACGGCTTCTCCCCAGGTCGCTTGTTTAGAGAACTGTAGAGATATCAAATGATCTAGTATATAGTATGCTCTCTGCTCTGTATATATATCTTCACACATATATATTTATATAGCATGGATTAAAGTATTACTGTGTAGTTAGGAGTACGAGGTCTTCAAAAGGCACGAGTGCCTAGGCCTACATAGCACCAGTTGGTGAATTTAGAACATCCATTCTCCTGTACTCCGTACTTCCAGAAAAGGACGCAACACGTGATTCGTAGTATTTTTTCCTCCTTGGCCGGAAACGGAAACGGTACGAACAACTGGAATGATGTTGCTGCAGACTTACAAGTTATTTCCCCCTGTAGTATGTAGGAGCGTTGAAGCACTACAGAAAAATGTTGATCTCAAAAACCAAGAGTGCCGATTTATGCATGTACCTACCTCTGTGCTTACTGTCAATTCCTGCTACTATTACGATGTGCAAATATCGTACTAATTCTGGGAAACGAAGCGCCCAGCCCAGCCCAGCCCAGCCCAGCAGTGACGAGAGAGTGTGGCTTGCGCGATTTCTTTGACGCTTGCTCTTCCAGATTGAAAACGGCTGAATGGGAGATCCCTCCATTTTCTCTTCCATACTAACAATCACTTGCTACTAGTACCCAGGGCCTTTGCACCTTCAGTGATGGCTTCTTTACCACCACCACCACCACTACACCTACCTACTACGAGACCCAGCTTCTCTGCCCTGCAGCCTCCTTAACCCACGCCGACCGGAGCTGCCTGAGCTAGTAGAGCCTGAGCCTGAGCGACCGACGATGGCCTCAAGTCAATCCATGCCCATTCCCGCCGTGTCAACGACGATTGCGATCGTATCGACCTCGAATCCAATCGCAGACTCGGGTGCAGCAGACACAGCAACACAGCAACAGCACCGCCCATACCCCCCTTCCGAGCTCCTGTCGAACCTGATCCCCGCGCTCGCGGTGGCCGTATACGTTGTCTTTGGGCTGTACAGACTGCACCTGGTGCTTTCCCGCCGTGACACAAGAGGCTTCCTCTCGTGGAGCAGCAGCTCCAGGTCCCTGTTCGCGGGGTGCGTACGGCAGCTGGCGTATCTGCGACGAGCGAAGCCAAAACGGAGAGGATGGGGAAGGGGGAGAGGCTATGTCACTGAAGATGTTGACGGCAGCGATGACGATGATATTGAACGAAGAAGACTTGAGGAAGAATGGAGCCAAGCGTCCACGACGGAGGATGATGCAGATGATGATCAGTCTATAAAACTGCAACCGCAACGGAGAACATCTTATTCACCTCAGCTCGAAAACATTAGGATTCGCGGTAGCGAGAGCAACGTCCCGCCATGTCCGAAGTCAACTTCAGACAGCCAAGCTCAGTTAGTAGCAGAGGAGCCCTCTGTCCTCTCCCGCCGCAAGAAACCAGCTCCACTTCGCCTGCAAACTCACCACGTCCACACCCCTTTACCGGCAAGCAGCGGCGACAGCGACAGTGACAATGCCGGTCCCAACGCTAGTGCGCTTGGCATCACGAGATATTTCGACCCACAAACTGGCCAGCTTAAAGACTACATTATTCTTCGCCCGTCTACTGGTCTGGAAGCCCTGTCTGGCTCAGCAGAAGGCATACCGTGTCCGGGTAGTGGCAGAGATGTGAAAGGGTGGGCGGAGTGGATAATCGATCGTGCCGTGGCATGGGCGCAGGGTTGGTTGGATGATAAGAGCGGTGGTGACAGACATGGCTATCGAGTGGTCTCGATGGAAGATCACACTAATGATGATGGGCACGACTGAGACGGAAGCGAAAGTCCTTCACCGCTCTGTCGTCAATCGACGAGCTGGAAGAACGGAACAGTTGTACAGAATCAAAGGCCATATGAATATATCCCTAACAGCCACTATTTTCTATTTTCCGCAACCCAAACAATGCTCTTCTATGCTGCCCTCCTGGTTTGTTTTCACGAGTGCCTCAAAATACCCACGACATCACTCGCTCGTCGACATTAGTGTATACCCTGTCACGGCAATTTTGTTCCGAACTGGATGCAAACCTAGAATAAAACCATGACTACTATTGAACGAGGCAACGAAACGAAGAAAAACGAAGGAAAAAAAAAAGTAAAGGGCGATGAGAAGGGGGCCAAGGGAGACGATTCATGGAAGACAGTATCCGCCGTCAATGATAATGTCTGTGCCAGTGGTGTAGCTCGAGGCGTCGGAGGCGAGGTAGACGTATGCACCGGCAAGCTCATGGGCCTGTCCCTCGCGGCCCATGGGGATCTTGCCCGCCCACACCTTCTTGGTTTCGGCGGGGACGAAGTCTGAGATTTCGGTTGCGATGTAACCCGGCGAGATGGAGTTGGCACGAGCGAACTTGACCCATTCAACGGCGAGAGACTTGCCTGTTTATTATTGTTAGGCCACTGTGTCGTCTAGATCTCCCAGAAAAAAAAATTAAAAAGATTAAAGTTGGTGATACTCACAGAGATGGACAACAGCCGCCTTCGCCGCGTTATAGGCCGCCTGGAGCTGGGGAAAGTTGACAATGTGTCCGCTCATTGAAGCGGTGGCGATGAAGCTTCCATAGGTGAAGTTCTCGAGTTTGTTTCCGTTGATGTCGGTTCCCTCGCGCTTCTGGCGGCGCCAGATGGGGGCACATGCGCGAGCACTGTAGAATGTGCCGTCGATATCGGTGGCCATGACCTTGCGGTAATGGTCGAGGGAGCCGTCCACGATTGGGCCCTGGGTCCAGGGGATGCCGGAGTTGGCCACGAAGATGTCCAGTCGGCCGTTGAACTCCTTGACGACTTGGTTGACAGCAGCTTCAACTTGAGCGGCATCTTGAACGTTGACCTGGTATGCTCTGCCTGGGTACGGAAGAAGAATTCCCGGTTTAGCATCTGGAAATTGTTGCTAACGGAAAAAAAAAAAAAAATAATAATAGAAGCTTCCAACATGCTAGTACTCGTAGACCACTTACACTGGACGCCGTACTTCTTCTCAATCTCCGCAGCACGTTCAATGGCGGCTTTGTTGCTGTGGTACCAGAGCGCAACGTTAGCACCGGCCTCAGCGTAGGCTTGAGCGACGACCAGGCCAATTCCGGCCGCAGCACCGCTGACAATGGCCGTCTTGCCCTTGAGAGAGAAGAGGGCCATGTAGCCATTGGCGGGGGAGGGGGCGATGGTGTTCTCGATGGCGAACTCCCGTCCGCCATTGATGATTGCGCCGTCCATCCTGACAGTGACTAGTAGAAGTAGTATTGTACGAATTGGAGGGTAGAAGAGAGGACTTTTCAAGGCTCGCCACAAGAGAAATGAAACGACAGGTGGCCTGCTCTTTGTTGGTCGATGAAAAAGTAGAGAATAGGCATTGCTGGAGAGTCGATGGGACACGGCCGCTTTCTTATTTAGCCGTCAACAACCCCGCCACGCCCGAAGACTCAAAGGGCAGGAGTAACATACAGCAACAACTTCAACGTGTCAGTACCTCACTCTCCAAACTCTCACTGCAAAGGCAAAAGCCAGTGGGGCGAGAAGAGATATACTTGGGGCTAACTCGCAGTAACTGTACAGCTGCAGAGTCACTCTCCCACGTCAGGCTTGGAAACAACCCAGTAGTAAACACTCTTTTCTCTGGTCTCCATTGTGGGTTCCTTCCAGTGCTCTGACGTCATCCGGTGCGCGGTGGGAAGGCTGTTGAGCAAAACAAAACGCCGATTAAATCTTCCTGAAGCTGCAAGGGGGCAGGAAGAAGAGTGATGCTGCCAGCTGCGGCAAAAGAGATTGGCAGATGCAGCTGAATAATGTAATTGTCTGAATTGGACCGGACCAACAGGGAACAGTCTGAACGCAGCAATTTTTTTTCCCACAGCCGAGATGTGTCAATGGAGTCTAGAAATGTCGTCGGGTCGTTCAACGAGCAATCGCGACGTGGCCGCTCTTTGCGCACGTAGAATAGTAAGTACTGTGTAGTAGTGGTACTAGTATTGATCTGTATCGAGTTCCCCTTGAGGGAGTCTGGGATGGATGGATTTATTGCTTCCCCCCAAGTGCTCCATAATACTGACTTTCCTGGTGGTCCTGGGGTCCACTTGATATAATACGATTCCGCGCCCCTCTTCAAGGGGGTTTCTTGAGCGAACGAACCTCTGCGACCTCTGTTGGGGGGCTGCAGCAGGAAGATGAAGAGTCCGAGAAAGAGACGCCCTGGAAAAGAAAAATCAGGCCTTATGTTGGCCTTCACAAAGCCGGCGGTTGTGCCGCTCTCCAGCCTCGACTCGTGGAACACGACTTGCCGATAACGGAAGATCCAACAGAATCACAACATGACCAAGAACGATGGTGACAGAACATTCAAACGGCTTCTCCCGCCCTCAGCAAAGGTAGAGCCTTGGCTACTTGAAAGTTGGTCCTCAAATGTGTTGTGTTGAGCGGTTGCACGAGTCGTACATACACGGTAGTAGTACTACCAACCGTCTGATATATATATACATACTATTTGAATCCCTTGCACATCTCGACAAGTCAAGCAGAAGGATCCACGGATCGTTCCGTTTCTCGCTTTTGCCAGAGTCTTTCAAGCGTCCCTGTGCTGTTGTTGGTGGCAGTTTTTCAAGTTCTCTTCCCCCTCTCCTCCAGGTCTCGTCCAACCGTCGCAATCGCCAATACTTATGGCCATTTGGCACCATGCTGCATGGCTAGCGCCGCGATCGTCCGGTCAACCTCGGTGGGTTACATGGCTGTCAATTTAGTTGAGCTCCGAGAGTCTCGCGAGTCATCGTTAACTCCTCCTTTAGTATAGAACGAACGTCGTGATGAGGAGTTGATGTCCGCCGTCTTCTCAGCAGCGTCACATCTAACTCCCCCGCCATGGCGTTGCACAGGCCGAGTTGGGCCGTCGCACAATGGCCAATGTGGACCCTTGTATGGCTACCAAACACCATTCACGGATTCTACGGCCATCCACACCCGCTGCGTCGTCAGGATCTTGGGCAGATTCATGAAGAACGCATGGCTAGAGGCTGGAGTGGTGACCCGTCGTCGATGCCGCCATGTTGATCATGTGCCCACCGAGGGTCATGTCTGTGAAATCACGGAGAAGAAAAGTGATATAAAACACTCGAATGCCCCAGCTGTGTCTGGATGCGGTTGCTCGCCTCTTTTTTTTTCCCTCTCGAATATCCCCATTTCCTGTTGTGTCCGCAACCGTGACCCAAAAACATGGCTGCGTTCTTCAGGCTCTGGTTGACTCTCCTTTATCTCGTCACTGCTGTGACTGCCATTCCACCATGGCGCTTTCAGAGACGGCAGGGTCCTCCTCTCCCGACAGAAGACCCCTTTTATGAAGTTCCGTCGGATTTCGAGTCTGCCGCACCAGGTACCATCCTCAAGCAGCGCGAAGTCCCCTACCCCATAGCTGCCTTCAACAGAGTGCCAATCAACATCGCAAGCGCCCATCATGTCATGTACAGATCCGCTGATAACTTTGGCAACGCTACTGTGGCCGTCACGACCATTCTGGTCCCGCATGACGCCGATTTCAAGAAGGTGCTGTCCTATCAGTTCGCGGAAGACTCCTCGTCACCCAACTGCGCCCCATCATATGCTCTGCAGAAGGACCATGAGGACCTGGGAACGTCAACCACACAGGCTGAGTTTCTCTTGGTCGTTGCGGCCCTGTCCAACGGGTGGGTGGTCACCACGCCGGACTTTGAAGGATTAGAAGGCGCCTTTCTCGCCAATCGCCGCGCCGGTTACGCAGTGCTTGACGGCATCCGTGCGACGTTGAGCTCTACTGAATTTACCGGGGTGTCCCCGGATGCCAGGGTCGTTCTGTGGGGTTACTCTGGTGGAAGTCTGGCCTCGGGCTTTGCGGCGGAACTGCAGCCGTCCTACGCGCCTGAGCTGAACATCGTCGGTGCTGCGCTGGGAGGCACGGTGCCAGAAATCTATCCCGTCCTCACCCTGGCCAACAAGTCAAAGCATTCAGGCCTGATTCCAGCTGGCATTCTCGGGATCTCTTACGAATATGAAGATGTGTGGCCCATCCTGGACGAGCAACTCGTTCCCGAGACGCGTGACGACTTCTTGCGAGCCGCGAGCCAGTGTTTCGCCGAAAACAACAGGTTCTACGAGAACAAGGACATCCTCAGCTACTTCAAGGACCGGAATATCTTCGAACAATCAAGGTTCCAAGAGATCGTAAACGAGAACTCCATGGGCCACCACACGCCCACGATCCCGCTGTTGGTTTACAAAGCGGACAAGGATGAAGTGAGCGCCGCGCAGGATACGACCGAGCTGGTCGCAAAGTATTGCGCTGAAGGTGCGATCGTCAGACATAATCGCGATGGCACCTCGGATCATGCGTCTCTGGCAATCATTGGCGCACCCGATGTGCTAATCTGGTTGAACGACAGGCTGAATGGGAAGAAGAATCAGACCAGGTGCACGGAGCACTGGGAGTTTGTAAGCGTCCTGGATCCCAAGGCCTTATTGGTGCTCTCAAAGACACTCCTTGACGAGCTTCTGGCTCTGCTTGGAGCAGAGGTTCGCCGTTGATCGAAACTCGTCAAAAGAGGGGGGCCCCCACGAACGTCCTTGTAGTCATGCTATCAGATGAGCTGTTGATTGATGCGCAATAAATGGACATCTTGATAGCTAATTCCGTTTTTACGCGCTGGGCATAAATGCAGCAGATACTCTTGCACATGAGATATACAACGCCCTTTTTCAACCGAATCCTCCGTAACCTTTGCCTGCCCGATGAAATAAATATCCTATCCTCTCTATTTCAGACCTCCATGAAACTTTTCCATTCACAGATTTCACCCAAAGCAAAGATGGCTCGCCTTGTTTACCCGGTCCTCCTCCACTTGGTCTCCTCGTTTTCTTCATTCGCATCCCCTTCTCCGCTCTGATCTCTTGACCTGACCGTCCCAGCACCGGGTCCCAGCGGACTCTGTCCTTCCGCACCACTCCCCTGGCCTTTCTCTTCCCCTTGCCCATTCTCATCTCCATCCGCATCCGCATTCCCGCCCTTCCAATTTCCTTCCTCGTCAAAATACTCATGCACGTTCTCTGCCGTAATCCACCCCCCACTGCCTGGCATCGGAGGTGGTAATCCCCCCGCATTATTCCCTGCGGATATCAAACCGTTTTGGAAGAGAATGCTGCCGTTGAGTCCCTGCTGTTGCAGTCCGTCATCTTCCTCGTCTCCCTCGGCAGCAAGGTCCGGATGTAGATTTGAACATGCCGATAGGGCAGTGTAGAGGGCCTCTGTAGGAGACAGTGCAGGTCCTTCCTGCTCTTGCTCCATGGGGTCTGCTGATTCTGTCGTTGTCGTTGTTGTTGTAGGTTGCTGCTCCTGCGCTCCCGGTGCTTGTGGTTGCGGGATGATCGTCAATGAAACAGTTTCTTCATCCTCGTCTTCGTCCATGCCTTCCGCTGCATTCTCCTGGCTTGCAAGTTGCATGTATAACCCCTGCACTGGTGGTTCATCCGGAGACCCAGGAAGAGGGAGACGTTGGATGGCGTGCAGCGAGACGGAGGGGTAAGGGATCGAGACGCCAGTTGATGTAACGGGGGAGAAGAGGATGAGTTTTCTGATTTTGGGAGTTAGCGAAGCATTTTAACATGAGATTGAAGAGGTTGCAATGGTTAATGCCATGCAAATGCTACATACTCAGACGTCACCCATACATCCACGTTGTCGATCACAACTTCCTTATCTTCCTCTTCCTCGTCCATTCCCTCTGCATCTGCGCGCGTCGAAGAAGACGCGGCAACCGTGCCATTTGCGCCCGTAGGGTCGTGCTTCTCCTTCTCTTCCCTCAAACCAAGGAGCGCAGAACACGCGCGTAACTCGCGTTCATAGATCACAATCTTGCATTTCTCGCTGTGGTGGTGCAGGACTGGCGGGCCGTCGTAGAACGATGCCGGGGTGCGCGATTGGTGTTCTGCGAGCGGGATGAAGGAGGTGCTTTGCGGTGGCTGGTGGAGGACTTCCATGGCGTTTATCCCTCCCTATTGAAATTATTTAGCTTGATTGACAGTGTAGGTGGCCCAGTGGTTACTTTACTGAAAACTAGAGAGAAATGATGGGAGGTGTTGCTGTGAAGCTTGATTGAAGATTTGATGTGGAGAAGATGCTCTCGGATGGATGCACCAGGTTCTTGCAATGCGGAACAGCGTAGTTCAAAAGCCAACATTTGTTCTTCTGAGCAAAATGATATTAGTACTTATGTTCGTTTCGAGTACTACTGATCAAATTGATATTTATCTAGTGTGTATGATGCGGGAGAATTGTCATTGTACATCGAATTCTATAACTACGATCTCTATGCATTGACAAATCCATATCCCATTATGCTGTAAATCATCATTCGTGGGTTGCTCTGACCTTATCCGGTGTTTCCTCTCTTCTTCCCTGTGTCCTACAATTCATGCAAACATTGCATGGGTCGTTCAAGGAACGGGGCCAGTCTGAGCGCTGCCAATGGCAGGGAGCGGCTATCTGGCGCTTCAGCTGTGTTTGGATGGATGGCTCGTGCAGTCCACTATGGAAACTTGCGCAACTCTTGGTATACGAGGTGTTGGCAGACTCTATACAATTGCAGTGGCCATTGACGACTGGCCTCACTTGATATCGAGTTTGCCAAACACTCGGTCAATCTCTTCGCCTTCGTTCCTCGGAGCAATAGCTGGAGTAGAGCCCGTTGCGTCCGGCTGATCGGATGGCTGATCCAGTAGGCTAGTTGCTGGTTCCGAAGTGGTTGTCTGTTGTGAGGAAGAGGAAGTCGAGGAGACCTGTGTAGGGTGAAGCAACTTCTCTTCCCGATCAAGCCAACCAGGGGCCACCCGTCGCTTCTCTGCGAGTTCCCGCTGCTTAATGGACTCCTCCCATTCCTTGATCGCAGCCGCTCCTTCGGCCTGAACTTTTTTGATGTGGTCCTCAAGCGCCTTGCATGACGCGATGATCTCGTCTGGGTGAGCTGCATGACCCCCAGGAGATATCACATATTTCGCCTTTTCTGCCCCATTTGGATCCACCACCACCGAGGGTGGAAGGGAAGAAGGAACGGATTTGTACATATAAGGAAGAGTTGTTGCTGTCGGCAGCGAGATGAACGGCGACACCGTCAGTGGTATCTGGGCTAGCAATGGATGCGGTCCTTGAGGAAGTTCGCAAGAAGTTAGCTGGCGATTGTTTCTCCAAGATACTTTGTTGTCCATCTTCACTCACTGTAAGAGTCATACATGATTGACTGTCACCAAGTTAAACGATGCTGGAGATGGTGCAGTTTTTTTTCCAAGCAGAACTATTCTTTTCTAACTGATAGTAGTAGTTAGTGCTGTACCAGTTGGTTGTTCCACAGCCCTGTCAAAGAAGCTAAAGCCTAGTTCCTGAGACTTGTGAGAGATGCCAGAGTTCAGGGCTATTATTCTTGCCCCAAGAACATCAACAGCAACTTTTTCGTCGCGGCACTCCCACCCCACAAGCTTGATAACTCTGGCGTTCTTTTCACACATTTAATATTCCTGGCCTGTGCTCATCCTAATTTGTTTACATACAAGATTTCTGTCTTCCCGCCTCACCACCTGGACCATCGCATTCGTTGCTGTGTTCCCCGCTGCGGCTCTCTCCCTCCCTAAGTTGCGACGATCGAGTCGTTCCGACCCTTCAGATCTTTCACCTGCGTTTTCGGTCTTCTGCGGTATTATTCAACCAAGAACGCTTCATTCCTTTGCCGGTACCTCCTTGTTTATCTCGCGTCGCCTTATGGTATCGCGTCGGCTGTCTGATCACGTCCTCTCTCATAGTCCGATTTGATACCCCTCCCTTCGCTACGGTGGCCAGCGTTTTGCTGCTCGGAGTTCAAGGTTGCAGCATTAAGCAACAGTTTCGAGGTCGGCACCTCGTTCTCCTCGCGGTCCTTGACCGTTGTTCTTTTACTTTCCCTCCTGGGCCTGCGTACCTTGTCAAAGACACATAGTTTTGAATTTGCGGAATAAATTCTGCCAAAATGGAGGGCCCGATAATGCGCGCTGTGACGGAGAAAAAGCCGGTCCCTGAGGTCGACTTTACCCTTCATACTATGGAAGATGGCACTCAGGTTTCTACCCTGGAAAGAGTTTGCAAAGGTACCCGCTTCATACCGCCTTGCATCTGCTGATTTTGGAGACATACCACCTCCCGGTGCTAACGTGCCTAATTTGCACTCCCTAGATGTCCAGGCACCGGCCGTCAATCTGCCCACGAATGAGAATTTTTGGTCTCCCGAAGATCCCACAAAGCCAAACTTGCCCTTTCTCAAGCAACATTTTTATCGCGAAGGTCGTCTGACCGAGGAACAAGCGCTATGGATCATAAACACTGGTACTCAGCTGCTTCGTGCAGAGCCGAATTTACTGGAAATGGATGCCCCGATTACTGTTTGTGGCGATGTTCACGGACAATATTACGATCTGATGAAGTTGTTTGAAGTTGGTGGTGATCCTGCTGAGACCCGTTATCTATTTCTGGGTGATTACGTGGACCGGGGGTATTTTAGCATCGAGGTGATTATCATCAACACCGATCTTTTTTTTTTCGGAGTACACTGACTGTTTTTCAGTGTGTCTTGTATCTCTGGGCTCTGAAGATTTGGTATCCCAATTCTCTCTGGCTTCTTCGTGGGAATCATGAATGTCGCCATCTTACCGACTATTTCACTTTTAAGCTTGAGTGCAAGCACAAGTACTCTGAGAAGGTATACGAGGCATGCATGGAGTCGTTCTGTGCACTTCCACTTGCGGCTGTCATGAATAAGCAGTTTCTTTGTATCCATGGTGGCCTCAGTCCGGAGCTGAACACTTTGGAAGATCTGAAAGCGGTATGTTCTTTTCTCGTGTTAACCAGTGCCACTTCCCGAGCTTACTACGATGTAGATTGATCGTTTCAGAGAGCCGCCGACGCACGGCCTCATGTGCGACATTCTATGGGCCGACCCATTGGAGGACTTTGGCCAAGAAAAAACTGGGGAGCATTTCGTCCACAATAATGTTCGTGGATGCTCCTACTTCTTCTCTTATCATGCTGCCTGCGCCTTCTTAGAGAGAAACAACTTGCTATCGATTATTCGCGCACATGAGGCCCAAGATGCTGGGTACAGAATGTACCGCAAAACACGTGCAACAGGATTTCCAAGTGTGATGACGATTTTCAGCGCTCCGAACTACCTCGATGTCTACAACAACAAAGCTGCCGTGCTGAAGTATGAAAACAACGTCATGAATATTCGCCAATTCAACTGCACGCCTCATCCTTATTGGCTTCCTAACTTTATGGATGTCTTCACCTGGTCGCTCCCATTCGTTGGCGAGAAAATCACTGACATGTTGATTGCAATTCTGAATACCTGTTCCAAGGAGGAGCTGGAGGAAGAAACCCCTACAACAGCTACCTCCACAGAAGAACCAGAAGCAGAAGAGGAGGAGCAGGAGGAGGAGGAGGAAGAGGTATCCCCTCGTCAGCCAACAGACCCGGAAAGCGCTGAATTCAAGAGACGCGCGATAAAGAACAAGATTCTTGCGATCGGCCGTCTCTCGCGCGTGTTCCAGGTGCTGCGCGAGGAAGCTGAGCGTGTCACTGAGTTAAAGACGGCCACTGGCGGCCGCCTGCCTGCTGGTACACTTATGCTTGGTGCAGAGGGGATTAAACAGGCTATTCATAACTTTGAAGATGCCCGCAAGGTTGATTTGCAGAACGAACGGCTGCCCCCTACTGCTGAGGAGGTCTTGAGGAAGAACGAGGAAGAGAGAAGACAGGCCCTGGAGCGTGCTGCTAAGGAGGCTGAGAACGATACCAACCTCGCTACAGTGGCTAGGAGAATCAGCATGTAAGTTATTTTATAACGAGGTTGCCATCACCAATTCGGTCTTTTCCCGATGCTGACATCTTCTGATAAGGTCATCTGGAAGCGGTCGATCTCGACGCAAGGAGGCATAGTCAACCCTATGCTGGTTTCTTTACCTCATAACTTGTGATCTACGTGTACTGCAGCCGACTCTTCTGGCCTAGCCAATTCGCCTGCAGAAGCGTTCCCCTATCGACATGTTATACAAACTCCTTTCTGGCAAACAGCCCATGCTTTCTTGTCATTATGATTGATACGTGTCTGACGATAAATTCTTCGGCTAAGTTAGAGGTGCTTTCAAAGTACACCCGGTTGTGCCAACATGAAGGCATTAACAAGTAGACCGAAGTTGATCATCCTAATCAAAACCGTGACGACCCTGTTCTGAGTCATATAAGATAAGCCGATTTAGCTAGTTGCACATTCTGAATGAGAGAAGCGCGATGAACCAACCTCTTGTAGCTTTTTGCCTTGCTTTGACTCGCTGTATGTTCTTGCGCCTCAACTCGTAGGCCTACCGAAGGATGGCTACGGTGCCAAGCCCGCAGGGCTGCAACGCATCTCCGATGATCTCAGATGTTCGTCCCAAGTCCACCTAAGGAAGAATCGATTCATTGACAAGTCCAGCCAGTGGTTGATCAGGCTCAATGCCACCAAAGCCGAGGCCGGTACCCCTCAAGGGGCCGCTTCAAATTGCAGATTCCTTTTTCTTTTGTCCATCATGCTCACGCCTCTATTTACCAACGCGCACATCCCGCAGGAAAATTTCGTTGCAGCGCGCCTCGAATCCTCCTCCGACGACGCCGACATTCGCGTCTTCATCGGCCATCAATGCTACTAAGAATATTCCTCCGCGGTTTACAGAGTTGTATTCGGCGCTGAAGAGCGTCGGGGACAGCGCTGCGAATCATGTCAATGTGAGCAGATTGCAATTGGCGCTGAGGGGCCTGGAGACGGAAAATCCGGTTATCAGGGTTGCCGGTGCGTCTTCTTGAGACATCCATTGTGTTTACGGAGGGATTGCGAAGGCAATTATCAAGAAGACATCAACAAAAACTGCATTTTTCAGCTGCTAACTCTGTATTTTCTTCTCATTTGTAGTCCTTGGTCTAGGCGATGCGGCTACAGCTGCCAGACTCGTACGACTGCTTCTCGCGGATCCATTGGGCCCGAAGGAGAAGTGGGAAGATTATTTGGAGAGCTATGGCGGTGACAATGAGCATGGTCTACTGATAAAGTGCGTCAATGCCCTTGTGGAAAACCTTATTGCCGTGGAATTTTGCAACGGGCGATGCGTTGTGTCTAACTTGCATGTTTAACTGCAGATACGGCGAAGGGACCAACATCGTAACTTCAGCCTCTCTTGTGCCTACTATCTCCATACCGTCGACTGTTCTCAGGAAGGCCAATTTACAAATATACATCTCGTCTCTTGGCACGGGCTCTATTGAACGCTTCGGCCAATTTACCCCTAGCACACTATACGTCCCTACCATCTCCATCCCGACGACAAGTACTGGAATTCACTCTCCCATAAGGTATCCGGTGCATAGGACGATCGTTTGCGGCAAGGGAATTGACGATTTGCTCACCTATGACCGATTGGCGGGTACTGGAGGTGCAGCCACTGAAGAGTCGGCTCGCGCCGTATTTGATTTGAGACTTTCTCAAATACCACAGGACCCGCAAACCGGCGGTGGTGTCATCACCTTTGTTGATGTCGAACGCGCAGAGTCTGCGCTGAGAGTGTTCCGGGATTCTGTGCAGAACGCTTCTGAGTATGAACGGGAATGGACGGGAAGCGGTGTGCAGCCACTGATTGATTGGCTCGCGAAGGATTACTCGAGAGAACCGATCCATCCCGACGTAAAACATCTCGTTCGATCATTACTTGATAGTGCGGAGGAGAGTGTCTTGAATGACGAGAAGCAAAAAAAGTTGGAACGCCAAACGCGCAAGATACCTGAGCATGTTAGGCATTCTTTGGATCAGACGGTGTCGACATGGTCGGAGCGAGCTCACACAGAACTCAGGGACACGTTAAACGAAGGTTTTATGAGCAGGCAATGGAGGGATCTGGCATGGTGGAAATTATTCTGGCGCGTGGATGACGTGAGCATGATCATGACCGGCATTCTGGAGAAGAAATGGCTCCCGCAGGCGGAGAAAGAAGCCATTTGGCTCAATGGAAAGATTCAGCAGGCCGGGCTGTTGGACGGAGACAGTGCTTCTGAGTTCAATGGCGGAAAACCTCCCAACGAGCCGGCCACAGCCTCTGACGACGTATACACGACACAGGTCAAGAGATCTCGTGATCGATTGATAGATACAAGAGTCCCCGTCTTGCACTCACTCGCCCAGGGTCTGGTGGCGTTTAGCTTCTCAACAGCGACTTTGACGTCTGCCCTTGCTGCTCTGACGTACGTTTCTACGTCAACCACTTCGGCTTATGAGGCAGGGACGGTAGCCGCGGTTGGTCTGGTCTACTCACTCCGCCGACAGCAGAAACGGTGGGAAGCAGTCCGTAATGATTGGGAGAGTGAGGTTCGTGAGGAAGGTAGAAAAGCACTCCGGGAGACTGAGGATACGCTCCGCGCGGTCGTGAGGGACGGAGGCCGCCACCCTGAGCCTGTTGCCCAAGTTGAAGCCAGAGCAGAGATTGAAAGAGCCAAGAGTGCTCTATCGAATGTAAATTAGACTCTCCCTTGGCTGCCAAAGTAGAAAGAATATCCACATAGTATTAAACCGTCATTTGACTGTGGCCGTCTTCGCCGTAGCTCATCATAGACACGTCTCGTATTTTTGTTTTTTTCCCGGTGACGCTGGAGCACAAACGTGCTTTTTGCCTCAGAAAATCTCGATACTCCCTTCTGGCGCACCACTCCGGCTTCTGAGCCGCCTGGCAAAGAACTGCATAATGGGCAACATTTCTTCCCTATTTCCCGGCATTGCATCGCCCCTTCGTGCCCACCGCACCACCTCGACATGCTGAAAGGCCTCCTCTGTCCTACGCACACCTGCCTCTGTCACCGCGCTCTGAGGCCCCTGTCCACCAGTGATCAGCACCGGCGTCCCAGCCTTTCCGGTCCTGCCATCCTCCTTGATTGCAGAGAGCGGCAGGACACCCCCGACGGCTACGGCACCACCCAACTCTGCATCTCTCGAGTTACTACGCTCGCGTGCGACACGCGCTACTTCCAGCGCCGCTGAAAGCGCCACGCTTGCGCCTTGCGCGAACCCGAATATCAGAATCTCTCTCGTTCGATACCCCAATTTATCGACCAGCACGGAGAAAATCACATCTTGCACGAGCAGCTTTGTGGCGCGCGAAAATCCCGGGTCTACATCGAGCGATCCGGTTGACTTGTCGAAAACAAGATCATCGCCCCAGTGGGAACCGGGGAGTCCAAAAGGAAGAGGAGTCGGAGCCTCGAGGGCTATGCATGTTGTTTCTGGAAGACGGAGTGCAGAAGCAAATGAGGTAAAGGGGGCGATTGTGTCGCCAATGCCGTGGAGGATGAGGAGGACGTTTGTGGAGCGAGCAGCGTGCTCTGGCGGAGGAGTGATGGAGAGAGTGAGAGAGGACGGGAAGTCGGATTTCTGCGGCACGGGAGCCATGGGACCAGACTTTACGAGTCTGCCTGCGTTCGTTCTAGATGTGAGGGTTTTAAACGAAAAACCGCCGTCGTTTCCTCGCGTGCTATTGTCATTGTGCTGTGGAGTCGAAAAGTGTTCTTTGAACCAAGCTCGGGGAGGCGGCGTCGCCAACACTCAGGAGGCTTGGGCCAAGAAGGCTTCTTTCGACGGCGACCTCACCAGCCAAGCAAACCAACTTACTTCCACTCGACCAAATGCGACAGTCATCTTCTCCTTTTTCAAGTTCGACGTGAGGGACAGTCACAATGGTGGTCAGCATGTTTTGATGGGAGCTGCTCGGACGCAACATTGGCAAACATAAGGAGGGACAAATTCGCGATGTCACAGGACCACATAGGATTCTCCACATCGCCGAATCCCATTTCCAAAATTCCATAACAGATCCTGTTTCCCCGCCGATTGATCAAGATGAATGCCTTTGGGCAATCCTTTCAACATCCATTTCTTCGGCAAAGCTGATGTCCGCCCCGCAAAATTGTCGGGATTGAGGCCGAAATACGGGGTTGGGCCAAGTGGGATGCGCGGGATTTGTCCCATGCAACCATTGGTGAGAATCACCATGAGTCGGTCCTCACTCAGTCCATCGCCGAGCAGCAGCCTCCCCAGCGATCCCCCGCGCACTGCGCGCGAAACATCTGGACGTGCGGAGCCGTCAGGCCGGCTCGGCTATGAGCTTGCCTGCTCAAAGCAAGAAACCTTCTTTGCCATGCAGGCTCAAGCCAGAGTATATAACGAAACAGGTCTTCGCTTCCTGTTTTTCTCAATTCACTTACGGCTGATGCTCTGACAAGCTGTTGAACGTCTCTGCACTTAAAGAGCTCTGTGGCTTGGCTTATCTGTGATCAAGATGGCACTGGCGTGGTACACATTGGGCATCGCCGTCTTTGCGGCAATTGGGACATTCCTCTTCGTACGTTAGAATAGCTATGAATCTAAGGAGTATAACGTGGGTTGCTGATCATTGGTGGGCAGGGCTTTGATACGGGCATTGCGACGACAAGTGAGTTTATGTAGATTCACAGTTGCAAATTTTCTTTTCTTCCGTTCAACTTCACGCTGACAGATATCCAGCTATGGCACATGAAAGTTGGAAAGAGTATATGGGGTATCCGTCCGAGGGTCTGACCGGTGCAGTAAGTTTACATCACCGCCAATTACTGATATGTCATCTGACCCAAACTCAGGTCGTAGCTGTCTATATTGCTGGCGAAGCCGTCGGTGCAATTGCGCAGACTCTGATTGGCGACAAACTTGGACGAATTCGGTTCATGGGACTGATGTGTGTCATTGTTACCATTGGCACAGTGATCCAGACCGCATCTGTGAACATCGGAATGTTCCTAGCTGGCCGGGCTCTGGCTGGCGTTGCTGTTGGGTGCGCCTGCTCGAGTTTGTAGGACACAGTGATGTACGCACGCTAACAGAGCCAAAACGTTACAGAGGATTGGTAGGAACGGTTCCTATATACCTCAGCGAAATCGCTGGCCCTAAGCATCGCGGCCTCATCGGTGGCATCTCTGGCTGTGGCATCGCTTTTGGTACTATGATGTCCAACTGGGTGGGATTTCTCTGCAGCTATGCACCATACGGACCAACTCAATGGCGGCTTCCACTTGGAATCCAGATCCCCTGGGGGGTGATTCTCGTTGCCGGCCTGTTGACCTTTATGCCCAACTCTCCTCGTCAACTCATCCGCAGTGGCGACGTGGAGGGCGCCCGTCAGGAATTCATAAAGATCCGGCGTGACCTGCACCCACATCAGGTTGACGAGGAATTTGCGCTGATGCGAGCGCAGATCGAGTTTGAGATGCAACGAGAGATCACATCGTACAGGGAAATATTCCGGCTCTTTCGCCACCGTGCTCTCGTGTTCGTTATCCCTTGATTTTTTCACCGGCATAAGGAATCCTTACTGATTGCCCACAGGTCCATAGCTGTGCAGACGATGACCAGCCTTACGGGTGTGAATGTGATTCAAGTACGTCCAATTGTCATGTTCACGCACTAAATAACACAACATTGTGTGTCTGACTTGTTTTTTTCTTTTGACCTTCTCTAGTACTACCAAAGTATGGCACTTGACACCATAATGATAAGTTCCTGCCTGACATTTTTGACAGCTATACTCTACAAGTCACTGGGAATTGACCAGAAGACAATCCTTGCGTTGACTGCCGTGTATGGCACAGTTGCTCTTATTGCCAACATCGTCACAACCAAGTTTACTACTGATCAATGGGGCCGAAGAAAGTAGGGCATTTCTCTCCCCCTACACTCTGAACTTATGTTGACAAATCTCATAGGATGCTTATTACGGGATTATCTGGTATTGTGCTTATTGAAATCTACGCGGCCGTGATGCAAAGGCAGTTCCAGAACACAGATAACAGAGTGGGCAAAGGGTTTGCGATCTTGGGAATCTATCTCTTCGTCGTGTGTTATTGTGAGTTTGGTCTATCCTCCTCCTTCAAAAGTGGTGGTGGAGTGATTGACTGACAGTGGATTGTTCCCCCTCAGATGGTATGCTCAACAGTACAACCTGGCTCTACGGTGCAGAAGTCCTGCCGATCGCATTGCGAAGCAAGATTATGGGGCTAGCGGCTGCTTCTCACTTTATTGTCAATGTTGGAAGTACGTCTTCACAAACAACCTTTTGTGGTTGACAGAACTTTTACACTAAGCTATGAAACCTGCAGTCACCGAAGCCGGTCCTAGCGCATTCGCCAATATAGGAGAGAACTATTACTATGTGTTCGTGGGATGCTCGCTTTTCTTCCTCACGGTGGCATATTTCTATTTCCCGTGCGTGTCCTCCTTCCTTATTTCTTACCCTGGTTCAACATCTTCCAGCAGGCTTCCTTGGTTATCAGCAGGATCTAATGCTCTTGTTTTCTTGTTTTGGTTAGAGAAACCAAGCAAAAGACACTTGAAGAGATTGCGGCTGCTTTCGGTGACAAGGTCGTCCTTGTGGCGGACAGTGAGATCGCAGCTTCGAAAGCTCCGAGCATCAGACAATCAGAAGAGGCAGGAAAAGAAGAACCATGAGCCTCATTCCACGTTCACTCGCAGCAGAAATGTTGCTTCTGAATCTAGCACGGGGTTCTTGCTGATGCATTAGCCCATGCTTCAATTTTATGTAAGTCAGTTCGATATGAAGGGAACTTTGCGGATGTAGCATGGTGCGGAATCCAAGATGCCATTGCTACCTCACAACGACATTAGAAGATTGCTTATCCTCCAAAACAAGACCACAACTACATCCCATGTATACAGCGCCACCAGAATACCTTCGTATATTTTTTTTTAATCTTTTTCATTTTTCTTATTATTATTATCACTTGTTTATTCTCTCATTAGCTGGTTTGTCAAGGCACCGAATGTCAGAATACCCGTTCCGTCCCTGTTTCCTCGAATAATGATCGGACGAGGTGAGAGATAGCGGCACGAGTTCTCTCCTCAACAAGTTCCGGTACCGTATCCCGGCTCTGCAGGTGAATGCGCACCGTCCGGGTCGCCAACGCAATCGGCAACCGTCACAAACTCCAGTCCGTGTTGCCGAGCGTAATCCAAGATCCAGGGAACAAGTTGGTCCACAGTCGATGCCAGCGTTTCATGCATGAGGACGATATGCCCATTTCCTCCCGTCCCTGCCTGCGCAACCGCACTCTGGCTCGTGCCGACGTCTGTTCTCCAGTCTCCCGTGTCGACATCCCAAGTGACAATCTCATAACCCAAATTCCAGAGCGTGGAAAGCGTTTCTCCGCCGATAGAACCGTAAGGAGGACGCATGTATCTCGGCTTAATACCCAGGATATCTGCGAAGGCCTCGTCCAAGCGCGACATCTCGGATTCGATTCCGTCTGGTCCCAAGTAGGCGAGGTCCGCGTGAGACCAGGTGTGCGAGGCGATCTGATGGCCTGCCGCCAATGCGCTTCGCAAGTAATCTGCGTGATGGTAGATGCAGTCCCAGGCCGTGCCGCTGACGAAGAAGGTGGCTTTGGCGCCTGCTGCGCTCAGCTCTTCAAGGAGGGCGGGGCCATACTGGTACGGTCCGTCGTCGAAGGTCAGGGCAATTACACCGGGTCGGTTGCAAGACGTTATGACTGATGGCTGGTGACGGGCGCGCGATGATGCCGAGGCCAAAGACAGGAGAGAGAAAAAAATCAATATATTCGTTGCCCACATTTTGCTCAAAATATATAGATATATATATAGTTCGACAAAGGCTTCAGTCCAATTGACTTGTGAAGAGCAAAAGCACTCCTCAAATCTCTCTGATAGAGAAACAACAAAAAAAAAAAAACCAGGAAATTCATCAATGGCGTCAACGCCACTTTTTATATGTGGATTGATAGGTCATTTCCTGCGCATCGCGCTCCGTTGGGCATTGCCCATTGCGACTGATCGTTGCACCGACAAGCTCATTTTGGTTCAACAAGTTGTCCAACAAAATCGATTCGATATTGAATCTCTGTGTAAATAATACCCGAGACCCTGGACTTCACCAACAGGGCAATGCGCCGAACACGGAATGGATCGGAGAAGGACCCCCATGCACGACTTGACTTGAAATCCTGCCTGGTTGGCTGGTTGGGAATGCATTGCGCCAAAAAGAAGGAAAAAAAAAAATAAATATGAGGGAAACGTGGAAAATCTCAGCACTTGCTCACACAGCAGTCTGCCATCACTTTCTGCACAGTTGGACAATGGTCGTGGATTGAAGGGATCGATTGACTTGAACAAATTTATTTTTCAAAAGCCGAAACAATGATAAAGTACTGTACGGAGTAGTATTAGCATCTCAGATGATTCTTGGAAACCCACTTTCAATCAGCGCTCGCAACTCATGGTTATCATATCCAAGTTTTTCGACTCAGCTAAAAAGCCTGGCTGCATAGTACTTGCTACTACTACTACCAGCACCTCCGCGGTGGTGATGGGAGTAGTAGCAATAGTAGTAATGGTAAGTGGGGTATGAATGCATCAAAATCTCATGACGAAAGCTGGCAAATTCCAACCAGCAGCCAGTTTCAACGTGTCGAGGGCAGATTTGTTTTGTTATGTAGCTTGTCCGCCGTCGTGTACCTACCTCCAATAGGTTAACGGACTGTACGGACTGTGACATCTGAGGCTCAACTCATCTCGATCACAGACAGTGTGCAGGTTGCTGTCTGGGTTTTCCATCGAGTAATGATTGTTTGTTTGGAGGTTCTTTTTTTTTCTTCTTCTTCTTCTTCCCGGGATCGAGTCCAACGGAAGGGCTACTAGTGCTACCCTGGTCCAAATACAGTATATCAGCGAGTGTTCACACGAGCGTCTTCTCACGAATCCAGGCGAATCTGATTGCGAAGACTGCATGAAAGTCCGGATTCTTGCAAGAGACGGCCAAGGACCGACACTCGAATCTTCGAACCGTCGAGACACTGAAACACTTTGTTGGAGCTGGTCGCGCTGGGGCGATTGGATTTTCTTTTTTCCTCTGGTGAAACCCACGGCGGACTTCGAAGTCCAGTACGGAGTCTTGGATCGGTGGCTGGGAGCCATAAGTAGTTCCCTTCCCACATAGTTAGGACCCTGTGTTGCTTGGGAGTAAGGCGTAGGCTACCACGATGTAGCTATACATAGAAGTAGTAGTGCGAGTATGGATGCACAGATGCGACACCTTCGTCAGCGTCTTCTTGACCGATCTTCTCCATGTCTTCTTCTCTTCTTCTTCCTTTTTCTTTATTTTCTTTCTATCCTGAACAGCTCGACCTTCAACGAATAGGATCATGGGGGTTCACGCTGCTTGATGCGGTACGACGGACGGAGTGCCCTCTGGCCCACTGATATAAGTCCGCCTATTGCACATGTAGCAGACATATGGAGAATTCGGACCCAGCAGTGAGTCTATCTGTGCAGAGACGATTGATTGGTACCATTCGAGTCACACCGCATCTGTCAGCACTGCGCATCCTGCGATGCTAGCAATGGTTGTTAAGACTAGTCGAAGTAGTAGTAGTAGCAGAGGCAGCAGTTTGGAGCCCCCCGGGACTCTCTTGACTGACGCAGATGCATCACAAATTTTACGACCACATGTGATACTTGTAATAGCCTGTCTGGTGTCATTCCAGGAGATGTCAATGTCGCCGCAGAACACGGGGGAATAAAAATTAAAAAAAAAAAAAAAAGGACTGCACGTCCAGAAATCTGTTGGTCTGTTGAATCGATCGGGCAACTATGTAAGTAGTAGGCTAGTGTTTCTTCACATAGACTAGATCTCTGCGCCTTCACGACTCAAACTCCATGTTTTCCACACATGCCCCCAGTGGGAAGGGTGAACCAACTTGATTTAAACAACTCAATCATCTGCGAGAGTTCACACTAGTTCCATGCATTCCCGGATGATGATGCGAGCAAGTTAGCGGTACCAAGTACGTCGTACGTACGACATAGTATGTAGTTCTGTATGATGGATGGAAGGTAAATCTTACTTTTGCCTGACTTTCCGAGAGATACCTACCTACCTACCACTATGTAGTTAGTATGCTAGGACGACGACTTATGTAGTCATGCTCACAACCCAACGCACCAAGGTAATGTAAGCCTTTCTCCAGTCGTGCTACGACTTAATGCATGCAGTAGTGCACAGCCTGTCAGAAAGAGATAACATTCTAGATCTCTCTAAGGCTTCCCCCAGCAAGCCCGAGTACGTCTCAAAAGGGCATCGTACGAAAGAAACCAGAAACATCCCAACATGGTCCTTGGGTGGAGTACGTCCTTGAAGCTGTCTCCCTCCTCTTCCCCGCCTTTCGAAATGGACTGGACTTCAGCTCAAACGGGGCTCTAGTTCAGTTGAGCTCAGCTTACTGTCCACGTAATTATTTTACACCGCGCCGGAGGACCACCCCAAGCTCTCGCACAAAGTCCTCGCTTGGCGCCCTCTCATTCGAGGCCTTCAAGCACTTTGAGAACCACCAGCGCCGGGAATGCCGTCCTGCCTTGCACAGGCTCGCGAAGGAGATCCTCGCGGGCTTCGTGTGCGCAGAGGCCCATGAGCCGGCGGAGCGGAAGGGGATGGACGATCGGGAACGGCGTGAGATGGAAGGAGCACGCCTGGGAGAATGCGAGGCAGATGTATGATGAGCATTATATTGTGGAGCAGGAGGCGCCGCAGTATGATCCCATGCAGTACGAGAGACTGCAGTATTGGTGAGTTGTGTCGGGGGACGACGAAGGAAGGAAGGGAGGGAGGCGAGAAGACAGAGTAGATAGGTAGTAGTTGGATGGGAGGGGGAAAAAAAGCCATTAGTGGAACAGATGTGTCTTAGGTGCGACACAAGAAAAGTTTAACCAGATGAAGAACCACAGTGCGGCACCGAGACTCCGGACTGTTGAATCCTCCGTACTGTCGTGAAACCCTCTCAACGCAGCAGCGACAAGACCTCAGATGACCTCCCGTATCCATGCGCTTTGCCAGAGATCTCTCTGGATTGCAGCAAAGCAAGCGCACATGGTGTCAGCACTTTGGCACGCGATGAGGATGTAGTTCTACTTGGACCTTGAGGCCGGGCTGGCGGGGGATTCCCAGCGTCGGCGACGTTTCACCATGGACGGAGATTCCCAGTTCGACAGAGAAGGGTTGACCTCGATTTCCCGGCGCGTGCTGGACCAACAGTCTTTGTAGAAGTCATCCTCCGAAAAGGAGGTTTGAGTGTACCAGGCCGCATCCGGAACATCCTCAGCGTGCCCGAGATTTCGGGTTATCACGTAGTGCAGCGTGTTGACTCCTCGCTTCCTCTGGTGATACAGGAGGGGGGCGTCCGTCTGGCATATGACGCACGAGAAGCTCGTTTGGAACATCTTGGGCGAGTGGAAGTGGAACACCGGACGGCCCAGGGCGAGGACCAGAAATTCGTAGATGCTGCTGTGGGGGCAGATGTGTCGGTGCATGTCCTCCAGGAAGAAGGCATATTGACCTTTCCACTTCACGATGTACTCCATCTCCATGATCAGATCTCTGCTGGGTGCCAGGCGAGTCGAAATCACCGCTTCAAAGACCACGCCGTTGTCGTACTTCCACGTGCAGCGATGCCAGTGACGTTTGACGGCGCCCGATCCTGCGCGAGCCGAACGCTTCAGCTCTTCGCTGATCCGCCGCTTGTCTCGGAACGTCAGCTTGACACAGGGACACAGGTCGACGAATCCGGAATAATAACCCAGGTGGCAGACGCGATCACGATGGTTCCTGAAGAGGATCTGGTTAGGTCTGAACTCGGTGAACGGATGCAGTTTGAGGCACGAGGAGCACGCGAGCCAGTGGTCGGTCTCCAGACGGCGAATAAACTCCCACCGTTGGCTGTTCAGGCACTCCTGTCGCACCGAGAGTCGCCGCGTGCGCGCTACGTCGGGCAGATGTCGCAGGTGATGGCAGCGCAGAGCGTGCTGCAGCAGGTGGTAGAAGGTCCTGCAAGTCAACGCCAGACACGCCTGTGACACTGGAGAGAGATAATCCACAATCTCCATCAAGAGTTCCGGTGGGAGGTTGCTGATTGGCGTGCTTCTGGCTGGTGACGCAGGACTTGGTTTCACGCGCCCTGGGCGATGGCATACAGCCTTCTTGATGGCCAGCAACGTGTTTCGGACGCGAACGGCGCCGCATTGGCGCTGATAGTAGTGAGAGGAATCCATGGGCCGTGCTAAAAAAAAAACGAGAGAGTTGTTTGGGGAAAAAAAGGGGGGGGGATGTCGTATGTCAATAGTACTATACTAGTATGTCCTAGTAATTGACTGAGGGGAAAGTGTATGTATGTATGTGTGTGTGCGCGAAAGATGAAGGGGAAAAGAAACGGAGAAAGACCATTGAAAGACCACTGGCAGACAGGGCTACTGGCACTATGTGTACACAGTAGTAGTCCTAGCAGTATGATAGTATATAATACTATGTATGTATGTATGTATGGATGGATGGATGGATGTGTGGGTGTGTGTGTATGCAGTCCTTGTGGTGGTTGGCAGTTGAGTCCAGCTAAGATAAAACCCTCCTGGCCACCTCCTTGTTTCTTCTTGGTCGCTCTGGAAGAGTAGTAGAAGGTCCACAGGGTTACAACGTCTCCAGGTCGATGGACGATGGAATGTGAGAGATGGTGACAGGCATTCAAGAACTTAATTGATTGAACTGGGCATCGAGGATCCGGGCATGGAGACAGGTCCCATCAGCAGGGAACGGCAGAAACTCTCCATTCTGAGCAGTGACGGCAGCAGAAGGCCAGAGCAGGATACGGACGGCGAAGTTGCTCTGGTTGAAGTAAGCTAGTAGTTTCGTAGTAGGGTGGTAGGGTGGGAAGAGAGAGAGAGAGAGAGAGAAAAGCCGGGGGAGGGGGGCGTGGTTGGGGTAAGGAGGAGTGAAGCTTTTCTTCAGCAAGCCTTGGCCTCCCATGGCACGCAGCCTGTGCTTGTGCTTGTTCTGCTCACACACACACACACACACACACACACCAACGCCATCGCGACGTCGCAGTCGTCTTGCTGGTGGCAGCCAAGACACGATTGATGCGGTGTACTCTCCTGCTCTGTATTATGCCCTTCCAGAGTCCTTGGTGTACAAGGGAAAGCTCCAGATGGCCTGGAACTCCCTCGTAGTCATGACTAACCTTGATCCTTTCTCTTCTTTTTTGATAGATCAGAAGGAAAAAAAAATCTCACCCCAGATCTTGAATTTTACACTAATACTACTATGTACGAGTTGGGTCAGAAGCTTCGATCTTGGAGGCATGATTAAACCTACACAGTCAGTAGGTACTAGTCGGTAGGTACTCGAGACATGAGACATCCCTCCCTACTAGTAACTCATGAACCAAGTTGAACCTTTCGAGCTTGGTTTTACTGTTGGACTTTACTGCCTTCGCATCACGGTGTCCGCTGACAGGATGGAGACGATCCGAAGGCGACACAAGTAGTACATACTCAAAGTGAACAAGAAAACACAGAAAACAATCGAAAAACACACGCCAAAAAAGAAAACAAAAAGAAAAGAAAAGAGAGAGAATAGAAGCATAAGTTACTGTGTGTACATAAGGGAAGATGAGCCAAAAATAAGCACAGAGAGAACCTCGAAGCGAGGTGGGCCGGCGGGATTCCAACAGCCAAGAGCGTCGGAGGCTCGCCGCTGGTTGGCGCAACGCGAGGTCAGGTGATCTGGCCGGCCCGACTCAGTCCCGAGCTTTCCCAGACAGGGTAAGGCGCCATCACGTAATCCCCACGTGCAGGATGGCCCCCTCGCCAATCTCGGCCAATCAGCGGCGGCCGCTGCGTCTTGAGGTTTCCTCCGACCTTGCTCGTCGTACATTGCAGTATATAAAAGTGGTAGTACGGATGGAGGCAAAGTTCTGTGGAAAGCCCTTTGCGCTTGCGTCGGTGCACCTGAGCCTTCTTGGGGGCCGGAGACCCGGGAGCTGCTGACATCAATGACATTTTAATGTGACTCTTGGTGTACTACACACAGCATCGCTGCTGGGGGCGTCTCTTGCACCGAGCTGCCGGTGAGACGACTCCTCCTCTCTCTTCGTTGCTGTCTGCCCTCTGCAATAATAAGTACCGGGTAGAGATCTCACGCGATATCCTCCCTTCATGGAGTAGTACTGCTCCGACTCTATGCTCAATTCATGTCTTCTCGTCCCTTGAAACCTCCCGCGGCTCTCTATTGTCTTCCTTCCAAGATAGTACCCTCTGTCTGGGATGCAGATCATGCTGCGCGTGGGTGTGAAGAGGAACAATGAAATTTGCAAAGTACGTTAAGCCGCCCATCAAGGAGGATGCCACCGTCCGATACGCGGTCTATGAGCGGGAGGAAGGCGGG
>FQSS02000599.1:23321-54456 GCA_900128795.2 Malbranchea cinnamomea | reverse complement strand
AAAAAAAAAAAAAAAAAAAAAAAAAAAAAAAAAAAAAAAAAAAAAAAAAAAAAAAAAGAAAGGCCTGCACATGCAACAGAGAAAAGGGATGCAACTTGCTCGTCATTTGTCGTAGCCGATCATGAAATAAGAACATCGGAGAGGTCGTTCTTCATCATCGACGCAGCACACAATCCCATTCGTACTAATGTCGGAAATGGTATAGTTAGCCGTCTGCCCGTGCCTACTTTTGTCACAGGGAAGAAGGCAAACACATTGGGACAAACTCACCACTCGTCCAGCCTCGTCCCCCGTATATATAACCTGATGCTGCGGGAGGATACAAGAGATGCCCGCAGGGGCGCCTGCACCATCACCTCGACCGCCTTCTACATGGTGCAGTTGACGAATCAGTTCAAGCTCATAATTGCCGTTTTGGATAGTGATATTCCAAATCTAGTTAAAGCATTAGCAGGGAGCAATGCAGGAGGTTCAATGGGTTCTTCGAAAGCACAGTTTCAGCAGCACTGGAGAGTCACCCACATTCACAAGCCCCCTTCGATGTCCGGTAAAGAAGAGCTCTCTTCGCAGCCATTCGTTGTTTGGTCCCTCGTAGAACGCGCATGAGAGGATGCTGTCACTGTTTCGTTCGCAGACAGCTTGATCTACTAGCAACGCTCCGTTGAGTGTGTAAATACTGACTCGGCCTTTGACGCAGATGGCTATATTTCCAGTCGCATCATTGATTCGGGCACACTTCTCAGGTTACACTGTTAGCCACGGCCATAGGGACCTTTGAAAAAAAAAAAAAAGGGCCAAGGATATACGTACGTCAACAGGTCCATCAACAGAGGGCAGCTCCCTCACGAACTCGAGGCGATTAAGATCCCACAGCATAATTTTGCCGTCTTTTGAAGCCGATAAAACTGTACTAAAGGACCGCGACACGGCAAGAACTGTGACGGGCGTCTGATGGCCTAGAAGGGACGCTTTCGGAACAAGATCAACAGACTTGGTCTGAGCATTATAACTGTAAGTCCACACGGAAATTGTGCAGTCCGTGCCAGAAGTGATCAGTGTTTGGGAATCTGCAAATACTGCACAAGATAGCTGGCCGATATGGACATGTTCAAAGTGTCCAATTAACTATCGGAGACGAAGTCAGCCCAAAAGGTCTCCAAGTAGTACGTACGTATCAACTCAGTTACTTACTTTTTTTGTGTCTGATGAGTAGAACCGAACGCTGCCGTCAAAGAAGCCCCACTCCATATACTTGTCGTAGTTGGGTGGAATGTTGAGTCTGAATGCAGCAGAGCATAACAGTCGATCTTGTTTCGCGGAAAACAAGAGTGAAAAAACCCGTTCTTGACTTTCTGTCGATACATTAGACGCTACCTTTCCCACGGCGAAACGGGCTCTTTTAGCATTCTTACCAAGAAGGGGGAATGGCAAAAGAGCAAGAGACTCTGCAGCGGTGTCCAACCTATCCGGACGGTGTTGCGACTCGTCTCTACGAGGGTGGGGTTTCGTGAAGATTTGGTGCGGAGTCTGTCCGAACTGATGAATAGCTTGGATATCGGAAGTCTTTTGCACTGGATCTTGAATTTTGTCGAGGTCAGTGCCTCCTCGATAAGTCAAGTAGTGAAACACGTTGACCGCTTCCACAGCAGCTTCTCCGGTTTGCTTATAACCAAAAATTAAATCGATCCAATGGTGGAGGTTCTGGGTAACGTAAGGGCTCTCAAGAGCTTCCCGTTGTTTGGCTATGAAAATCTTAGGATCACCTTTCGCCCACGGTGGAAGTTCAACCGCATCAATGGCCTGTGTGGCATTCTGTCGGGTTCCAAAATTATATTTGTTCACGTTGACCAGGAAATCCGGGAGGTAGTAGAATTCAGGGGTTAGCTCTCTAACATCAGTGTTTCCCGGAGATTTAGCGGCTGATTCCCATGCTTTTGCAACCGAATAAAATAATCTGTCGGCATGATCAAACGTATCCCCTTGAATCGAGAAATACGCTTTGATGAAGGGCTGGAGACGGATAAGATACCAGCAAACAATCATAGCTGAAGAATAATGAGTCCCATAATGAAATCCTCGTCCACCTTCCATGTCAGCGATAGATTGATACCGTTCCTTGGCGCTTTCTACTCGTTCAGGGGTCTGGCAGCCCATGGGCTTAGACAGATCTCTAAAGGTTTTGGGGTTAGTCAAGTCAAGCTCTTCACTCGTGTAATCTGCAATCACCCAAGGAAAGACGGGATATTGTGTAAGGTCATTGAAAGTACGGCCCGCCAGGGTATTCAAGACCATCAAATAGTGGAAATTGGACAGTTCCCCTTTGAGCCACTTGCGAGTTGCAGGGTGATATTGCGTTTGGCTAAACACAGAACTGACAAATCTTGATCCAAAAAAATGTGGCGTCTTGTCTTCGCTGCGCAGCGCTTCAAAGCGGGACAGGTCTTCCAATCGAGTTTTACTGTTGCTGCTGCGTTGTATTTGCGGTGACTGAGTTGAGAGATGTTTATGCAGCTCATCTCGCATAGCAGGGGAAATCAAGGTCAGCAAATAACTTCGACCATCTGCGAAGAAGATTTCAAGCCCAACATCGCGGAGTAAAAACCGACGTTTCGACACGCTCACAACCTCCGTCCATTTCCAACTTTTCGTCTCATGCTCACTATTGTTGAGCTTTGGTTCTTCACGAGTAATCATACGGATATATGGATCTCTCTCTTCCTCCGGAGCCTGCCAAGCGTATACGATTTCCCCGTCTGACCGCTGAAAGAAATTATTCATGATGTAGAGATAGTCTTTCCCAAGAACCAGAAGCGCTTCGTGAACCTCTAAGCCAATGACTCGCCCAACGTTGCATACATGTTCGACTTTTTCGCCTCGGTGAAGGCTCCTCAGCACTTTCCGGTTCTTATCCTCGTAGCCTTGTTCGTAGCCTGTAGGTTCGTCGACCATCTCGAAGCCATCTTCAACAATGGATCTACTGTCTGATTCGTTGTCTGGTGTACTCCCTTCGGAAATATGAGGCTGCAAAATATCTTGGACGACCTTTGTCGACTTACCAGGCGTAACAGGCCTAAGACTAGCATCCTGTTTGATGCCTGCTGTTGCCTTTCGTTTTGGCCTGTAGTCTTGGTTTCCAGGTGTATCGTCAGGAATGATCCGTAAACGCATCCTACTACGGCCCTCAGTCTGGTCCAAGCGCCATTTTATATCATGACCGTCCGCAAGGAGACCGTTCTCTTGTCTCAGCGCTCGATAAATGCGTGAAAAGGCAGCTGACAAGAACGCGAAATCGTCATGTTGATCCTGTATTGACCGTTGAGATCTTAGATTTTCTGATGCGATGATGTTCGACGTCCAGTGACCAAATGTAACGTCATGCCTCCGAACAATCTCCTCATTAGTTGTCTCGATGTGTTTCCACTGTTTCAGTCTGTCTTTTCTTTGAACCAACCGGGAGCGAGCACTATCTTCGGTCTTGCTGTTTTCGTCTCGTACGAATGTTTCCCACGATTTAGATAGACTTCCGAAAAACAAGCAATCTAGATCATCTCGTTGATCATCTATCCAGCGGAGAAAATCGGCATCATCCATCCCGACCAACTTTTGGAACCCAGTAACTAGTCGCTTCTGGAGAGAAAAGCTGGTATTATTCAACATTGCCGAAATCTCCGCAGGTTTCTGTACCAGGATGATTCTCCAAAGGTTGGAAGCTGCGATCCGGACATCTTCTGGCTGGGTAACCAATTTGGTGTAAAGAAGATAGGACATGAGGTGAAGATATTCTGGATGAATGTCTCCGGCCGTCAACAGGACAGCCTGCCAATAGGTGAGCCGCCGGAGGAATGAAAGTGCCTCAGACTCTTCTGATTCAGATAATCTCAGCAAAACGACGCGGAAAAATATAGAAGAAATACCAGATATGGCTTGGCTGCATAGCCTAACACTCTTGTGGCATGCGATCTCCGGTTTTTGGAGATACTCCAGGATGTAGCCAATGAAATCTACCGTGGGCATTTCGCCATCGACGAACCACCCTTCGAAGACAGCTTCCGCGGCCTGCACTAAAAACCGATGAAGGTTGGTCAAGAATCGAGGCTCTAATAATAACGTTTGGTTTGACGATATTTCTTCTTCCACATGGGAAAAGACGCTTCTCAGGAGCCACGAGTCAAAGAAAGTGTGGTGCTCGACAAATCCCGGAGGAGTCTTGAGGACTAAAGAAAGACCAGAAAAATCCTTCCTTGAGAGCAACTGGTCCATGACGAAGGCAAGAACAACATTCAAAACACCCTGGACGGCCGCATTGGTTGGAGCAACTTGAGTCGAGTCATATTTGCGTTTAACCACATGACGGAGACGGGCTGATGAAGGGGCGTATTCGGACTTGTGAGATGATACAAGAATAAACGAGCCTGCTCGCCGAAGGGATCGTTCAGAGCCAGACTGCTCCACTGTAGTAGTGTGTAGAATTTGTCGAGGTTCTGACAAGGGCTGAATGACGACGCTTTCACTCCCAACAGAGAGACCAGCAAAGTCTGAATCCAACTCCACACTGGCATTTGCAACATCACAGCCAACGACAACTGGGAATAACACCGACAGTAATTCCTCAATGTACGGATGTGACGCAGCGAAGTCACGAAAGCCGGGTGATCTCACGTAGAATTGAGTGAGAGCGTAGCTGATTGAATTCAACAAGTCGATACCAGACATCGAGCTTTCACTCTCCATGGACCAAACTACCACTATGTCAACACAGATATAGAATACAGGATAGGGGCTCGAGAGACATACCGGAGTTAGACAGGGTCGACTGAGTCCCAAAATACTGCATATTGCCATCTTCTGATGGAATGTTAGATAAGGCAGATTTAAGGCCACTCTGCAGCATGGAGGAGATAACCGGGAACATGTCAGGGCAGGCTACTTTGATTGTATCCACGGGGTCAAAACAGCGTAGAAGCGAATTGTCGTCAAAGGCCTTTTCGATATCCATGAGGGCCACATCCTTGCCAAAAAGTACCGCAAAGCAAATTGGCCATAGCGGTCGTAAACGCCACCAGCGTTTCAAGCGGTGTCGCAAGATCACAAATCCGCCAGCTTTATCTGCAAACTTTCGCACATAACCACTAGGGAGGATGACGAGCAACCTCGCAAGTATCCTTGCCGCCAAGGTGACAACCTCAGGATTTTCTTCTGATATCAGATAGAGGAGCCACTACGTGATTGTTAGAACCCATATTTCACTTTCGGTAATCACAGTGTGACACACCTTGTTTGTTACCGTCTTGGCAAATTTCTGAATAGCCATCGGATCGTCGTGCCTGCAAAGGATGTCGGCATAAATGCGCAAAATCTCTACTCCAATGCGCTCCTTTGAGAGGAACGCTGCACTTGGATCAGGAAGCTGAGATGTAGTGAGACGCCGTGGCCGCCAATCGAGCCTCAGACTTTTCTTGCTATGCAAGGTGTTTGGGTCCTTGATCCTATGGACTGCGTAGGTTATGAAAAGAGCAATGGAACGGAGTACCTCGGCTGCCATGCAGCTTGTTACAAGGGGCTGAAAGGCTTTAATGCAGAGTTGAAGGGACTCCAACGTAAAATAACCGGACTTCAGCGTCTCAAGCAGCCGTTTTATCACACCTGTGAAACCGTTAACTAAGCACAAATAATATCAAAGGGGATCCTTGGTCAACTCACGCATTCGAGCAAGTCTTCTCGCATTGAACCGATGATTATGGCTCTCAACACATAACGTGCGAAATTGAGAATAATAAATCTCAAGGAGAGGTAGGTCCCCATAGTTCCAAATGTCAAGATCCACGAGAAGCACTCTGTAGGCCAAAGGATTCACAATGATAGACCTTTTTGGACTTTCAAGGTCATATCCCACAAATTTTAAAATCAAAATTAGCAACTCCATTGCCAGCTGGTTGCGTTCTTGAGTCGTTGAACAAACTGGCGTTATCTTCGAGGCGGAGGTCTGAAATGACGGGAAACCAAGTTTCTCTCGCAAGAGCATAGCAAGGATTCCATATCCGCTTTCTTTCTCCATTGCCTCACTGTTCCTCCAACTGTCTTTGATAGACTCGAACATGATCTCCAGTGCAATGCGAAGACTCTCCGCAGTAGACGCTGCTTCGATAATGCTAAGGTGAACCGCAGGGCAGCCACCGATCCTCCAGCTAGCATCATCGAGAGACTGAGGAACCACCACAACAGGATCTCCAACGAGAAGCGCAACGCCATTGGACCGTGTCAAAGCCTCATTGATGGCTGGGATTGCTCCATTTATCACGACCGAGTTACCACCTTTGGTAAAATTGTGCAGGTTCTTGGCAGCCAATTTCGATAAGGATTTAATCAGTTGCGACTCATCAACGTGCTTCTGATCATTATTGTCCAACACAGCCATCGGAGAAAGGTTGAGGACAACCGAGCTTTCAGGAACCAAAAGGCTAGCCTTTTGCCGAATCATGGATACAATAGCGGAGGTATCTTCTTTGCCTGGGTGCAGGTTTTCGTTTCTCAAATTCAGCGCGGCGGAGGCTCTATATGTTTGGAAAGAACCCAATGAATCTTGAAAATTACCATGGTATCTTGGACCGAGGTGTCGAAACACTGAAACAACATCATCGCTGAAGGCTTCGTCAAATAAGACCACAGAGGAACACGACCACTGAGACATTGACACGCCCTTGCCGATTTTCTGCGCAAGGTCCTGCGGTGTGCCCAGGAAGGCTTGAATCCGGGGTAGCTTTTGAGCTGTACGAATTGCAGGGGCGGAAGGGTAGTCTGCCTTCACTTGCTCCACAAACTCTCCATTAATAAAAAGCATTGCGCGCGAAGACGACGCATGACGTGGCTTCTTATGGACGATGCAAATGTGATACCATTCACCGAGCCCAAACACTGTTGATTTGAAGCGGACGCTAGGACGAGCCCCCTTGATTGAAGTCTGGAGGATTAAATTACGAGTGTCCTTCTCGAGATAGGTAAGAAGAAAGCATGTCTGGGATGCATCAAAGACGCCGAAAAGGGTGGTATGGGCGTTGGGATCAAAAGCATCAAATTTCGTCCAGAGAACAAGGGTATAACCGGACGATGACGCTGACGGAAAAGGCCTCCCAAGATTTGGTAATTCAGCAGAGGAGTACCCATTGCGGGACATATCAAATTGAAAAAAGGGAGGTTGCTTTGAGGACTTGATGGCCTGTAGAAGAAATTTGGAAATATCTGAGGAATGATGGGCGCAGCGGAAAAGCAGAACTGCATCCGCGAGTGTATTGACACCAATAGTACACAAAGAACTAGCGAGGTCCGAATATAGACCAATTTCATCGCTTGGCCTTTGAGACTCCGTCATAAGCCTGAGCAGATCTGATAATATTCCTGTTGAGTGCAGGGCAAGGCGGTTGCGTTGTGACTGAATGGCTAGATGGTTTAGACAAGCTGGAATAGCTAATCGCTGCACCGCAAAACTGGAGTGATCACAGGATTGTGCCAACCACAGCCGGACCAGCGATGCAATGAACTCGGAATTTTCAACTGTCTCAGTATCTCCCAAGGTCTTGCTAACTGCCTCCTTTATCGCCACAGGAGTTGGCTGCTCCCCAGCGAGGTCGAACTTCTTTCGCACCGTTGTAAAAAACCCTGACAGTGTTTCTTGACCTAGGGCGGCGGCAAAGAGCCCACCATAGAGTTGTTCCACATCCTGCACATTGTCGTTTCCCACGTGTGACTTCAGCTTGGTAGAGAGCTTGGACAGGACCTCTTCCAGCGACGTCGTCCCAGTTCCAAGAAAGTGGTTTGCGAAATATTTCTTATTCACATGATGGTCTTTTAAGGCCTCAGCAAGGACACCAAGAACATCTGTGACCACTCTAAACAATGACTTCCGGTGTTCCAACCCCAGTATGGCAGGATCATATAGTTCGGCGACACCGCTTAAGAAACCCACCAGAGTCTGAAACCCACGCAGCTGGCGAAATGCATCCTTCGCATCCCGTGGCTGGTCATCATCGATGAATGTATGGCGTAAAAACAGGAGATGCTCCGCCGCATCTATTGCGCTTCGGAAGGAGGATGAGTCGTAGGAAGAGAAAACATCGATCACTGGCTGGAGTTTGGTAGTCAAACGCTCCATCGAACTAGACGAAGTTCGCCCAGATGTCCAAGACTGAGAAAGCACGCTGTTCATATTCCTGTTGCTGCCCCTATTGCTTTACCGCATCTCACACCCAAGAGTTTCGTTTAATGGGGGTTCGACGAGTCCTCCCAGGAGCGAGACGACTCGTGTTTCCAGTAATTCGTGCATCAGAGATAAACTTCACACACAGCATCCATGACAGCTGGTTATCTTCAGGTAAAGTAACAAGGATAAAGGCACAAATTGACAGACCCTATGCACTGAAACACAATCTTGAGCAGTTACCGTCACAGGTCAATGGATCGCACGCATGATCACGTGATATGATTTCAAGAATAAACCCAGAGCAGCTTCAGGACACCACTCCAAGGACACTGTTCGATCAAAGATGAGTCCTACTACTAACTTATTGACTAGTATCAGTACAATGAATGGTACACACAGCGAGCTTTACAAGATCTTCATCTGGGTCACAAAACACCACATCTTCAGCATCCCCTACTGTGAATGAAAATGTAAATGTGCTTCAAAACCAAGAAATGCACAGGAAGATGATTAGATCATATGAAATGCAATATCTCTACACATCTACAGGGACATGGTGAGCGAGGGATCCCTAGCATCAAGCCTGTGAGGTGTATGATAAAGGAGACATCTTGGGTAACACGAAGATGCAGCCGAAAGAGAGATTAAACTGGCATAAAGCTGCAACGTCCAATATGGTTAAATGGCCGCTGCACTGCGAAATGTGAAAACAGAAGAGCCATATTTCCTGCATGGAAAACCACAGATAAGATGATGACCATAGAAACAGTAGACCATTTGGTGTGCTGATAGTACGGGGTATTTATTCGACTTTGGGGATGTCCAACAGGTGGCCGGCTTCAGAATTCTTGGTGCAATTTTCTCTGCATCCTCCTCATTTATTCCTAGAGATTCAAGCTGTCAGTAACACATGACTGCATCAGAAAACCACTGATGATGAAGTTGAAGATTGATGGCTGGGCAGATGCCGACGTCATGAAGCACTAAGTCTCGTTTCGACTGGAATGGCTCAGCTCTTCAAGAGATGCTATCAGCGTTCCTCCAGGCACCGATGCTTATTAAGTAACCCACAGGAAAAGTTAACTAGTTATTGGTTAATCCCTATGTTATCTTAGTTATCGGAACAGATAACTACGAGCTTCAACCATGGCATGGCATTAAGAACAATACTCATAGTAGTTTACAGAGTATGCTGAGTTCCCATTCCCGTAAAAATGAGTGAGGGCTGCCTGACCTATCCTCTGTTTCAACGGCATCTTCTGAAAGACGCGCAGGAGTTGGTCATGGAGAACCATTCCTGATATGTTGAAGATCCCATCTTGCGGCGGTGTGGATGGGTTGAGGCGGGCGGAAGAAAACGGCACCAGGTCTAACACGGCCTAGCGTCAAGATCCACCTGCGCCACGACCCGGGGGAAGCTCCAATGGGAGGTGGCGACGGTGGAGGCAGGTGACGCGGTGCTGAGTCAACCCCAGCCGTCCGCCATGAGCGCGACTGGGCACTGATAGGCTGCCCTGGTCTTGCATCATACCTCAACCGGCTCTTGTGACCAGTCTGCTTAACACCACCAACCAGCACCTCCTCACCATCGGTGCTCCCCCAACCATCCATCCATCCGTCTTCATCTCCATTCTTCATCTTCTTCATCATCTCATCTTTCTCTGGTCCCCCTTCCTATAACTGTAGTCGATCCTTCTTTTGACCTGAACAGATTTATCCTCAGGGGGTCCAAAGAAAGATTCATCTGTCGTCCCTTCATCCATCATGAAGGGTCTTCTTAGCCTCTCGCTTCTGCCGCTACTGGCTGCGGCGTCTCCTATGATCATCGACACCATTCACAAGGACTCTGCCCCTGTCCTGTCTTCTACCAACTCCAAGGAAGTCCCTAATTCTTACATCGTCGTCTTTAAGAAGCATGTCACGCCAGCATCCGCCGAAGCACATCAGAGTTGGGTGCAGGAGCTGCACACGACTGTCGAGACCAAGAAGTTGCGCAAACGCAGCCAGTTCCCATTCAAGAACGAGGTGTTTGATGGCTTGAAGCATACCTATGACATTGCCGGGTCACTGCTTGGCTACTCTGGTCATTTCGATGAGGAGGTCATCGAGCAAGTCCGCAGACATCCAGATGTAAGCATCCCCTTTTGCATGATGGCATGCCTTGGGTAATAGTGATACTGACACTATTTGGGGCTAGGTCGAGTATGTCGAGAAGGACTCTGAAGTCCACACCATGGCCCATGAGACCCAAACAAACGCACCCTGGGGCTTGGCTCGAATCTCACACCGAGATAGTTTAAGCTTCGGGACGTTTAACAAATACCTCTATGCCGCTGACGGTGGTGAGGGTGTCGATGTCTACGTCATTGATACCGGTACCAATATCGAGCACGTTGATTTCGAGGGCCGTGCTTTTTGGGGCAAGACCATTCCCGCTGGTGATGATGATGTTGATGGAAACGGTCACGGCACGCACTGCTCTGGAACTGTCGCTGGCAAGCGTTTCGGTGTTGCCAAGAAGGCCCATGTGTATGCTGTCAAGGTCCTCCGGTCAAATGGCTCGGGAACCATGTCAGATGTTGTCAAAGGAGTTGAGTGGGCTGCTGCTAGCCACGCTCAGAAGCTCCAGGATGCCAAAAACGGAAAAGGCCGCAAGGGTTGGAAGGGAAGCGTGGCCAACATGAGCCTGGGTGGAGGCAAGTCTGTGACCCTCGACCTTGCAGTCAACGCTGCTGTCGACGCCGGAATACACTTTGCTGTCGCCGCCGGCAATGACAATGCAGACTCATGCAACTACTCTCCTGCCTCTGCTGAGAAAGCCATTACTGTTGGAGCCTCTACCCTGGCCGACGAGCGCGCGTACTTTTCCAACTATGGACGCTGCAATGACATATTTGCCCCCGGTCTGAATATCCTTTCCACCTGGATCGGTAGCAAATACGCTGTCAACACCATCTCCGGCACATCAATGGCCTCTCCCCACATCGCTGGTCTGTTGGCGTACTACCTCTCACTTCAACCTGAGAAGGACTCTGCGTTTGCCGTCGAGGATCTCACTCCGGCGAAGCTTAAGGAAAACATCATCTCCATTGCCACAAAGGGTGCATTGACCGATGTACCTTCTGACACCGCTAACGTAAGTCATCCTCCCCAACCTCACCATTACCTAAATTACTAATAACATGTAATAGATTCTGGCCTGGAACGGCGGTGGCTCGTCTAACTACACTGATATCATCCGGAGAGGTGGATACAATGCTGCTACCGGCAAGGATGAGGCTCCGACACTTATAGACAGACTCGAGGATTTCGAGCAACTGGCGGAGGAGAAACTAGGAGCCATCTACAGTGAGATTAAGGATGCCATTGCAGATATTTGAGAGTACACAGACCCTTGGTGACACATCAGCTTCTCTTTCGGCGTGCGAGGGAGTTGGGCGCTTGTGACATTTGACTGCGTTTCGTGTCTTTCAACATGATATAACTGCAGGCCTTCTTTCCTATGGTTACGTTTCTGTGGGGATATTCTACTCTCATCATCTTTAAGTGAAGAATTTTTAACTCCAGATCACCTGCATGTTACTGAATCCCAGATTGTGTGATGTTAACTTTACACGCTTTGCAGATCTAGACTTTTTATTACATGGGCTCATGAATCTATTTTGGGAGACTGTGCGTATATCCGCTCGATAAATCTCCAAAATCAACTGTTTGCCATCTGTGACCTTCCAGGAATCATGCAAAGCATTACGAGCACGTCGCATTGGGTTTTCGAATTGCGGGTATGAAACCATGATTGACTTCAGGCCGTTCCGGGATGCCCAGAGTTAACCTGGCAGCACTTGCCACAAATCTGCACACCGAAGCAGATACAAGTACTCTGTCATACTTTACAAATCGACTTCATGACACTGGCAGAAATACCATTGTACAGAACCAGTTCATCCCGCCAGGCCGGATCTGTCCCCGGTTGCAACTGCGCGCGATGAGCCTCGTCTCCCGTTACCTACTAGTCTAGCTCACGCAGTTTCTCAATCAACCATGTTTCCTTTGCCCTGACACAGTGGAGGAAATCAGAATACAAGTACTCCGTAACGAACGGTTAATGTGAGGAAGAAGGCCAGGGCGGGGTCAACGACGTAACGAGATCAGCTTTTGCCCCACCATGCTGCCACTTTGCATGTTGGGCCCTGGCTTACTGTCATCCAGTGGTACCTCTGGACTAACTGTGAACAGTGCTTTTCACTTCTTCCGGTGACGAGTCGCCACGGGGCCCACGGTTGACTACGACGAGGTAAGTTGGTGGTTTATTAATTTAGCCTCAGGGCCCGCAATAATAGTCATTATTTCTTCGTGTGAACAACAACTTCAACGAAGGATTTTTCTTCGAGGTACTACATACTACAATCGTCCACCGAGATTGTGAACTGCTCTCTACCTGAACACCATCTGATATCCTTCTGAGTAGTACTATTAGTTTTCCCACCGATCAGTGACGATGACTTCCGCTCTGGATCAATTGAAGGCCACTGGCACTGTGAGTCTAACATTGCCACGAACTTTCCGACCGCCCTTTTAATGCCCATGATTCTACCAGCCAATCCCTATTATTTCTCTGGAAAAGAAGTCGATGCTAACCTAGTGACTGATCGCTTGCTATAGACTGTGGTTTGCGATTCCGGTAAGTGGCGACGCATTAAAAGAAGAATGAGCAGGACCAACAGTAGAAACTTGGAACCTGACGTGATATACCTCGTGCTCTGCAGGTGACTTTGCTTGTAAGTGCGCGCTCATTATGCCCATTTTCTATATTCGCCGTGAGGGTGATAGCTGACGGATAATTTGCCGTTCATAGCTATTGGAAAGTACAAGCCTGAGGATGCCACCACCAACCCTTCCTTGATCCTTGCTGCCTCGAAGAAGCCGGAATATGCGAAACTCGTCGATGCCGCCATTGCCTATGGCAAGCAAGTCGGTGGAAGCATCGACGACCAAGTAGATGCGGCACTTGATCGGCTGCTGGTCGAGTTTGGAAAGGAAATTTTGCAGATTATTCCTGGCAAGGTGTCCACTGAGGTTGATGCCCGGTACTCGTTCGACAAGCAGGCGTCGATCGACAAGGCGCTGCGCATCATCAAGGTACTCTCGCCCTGCTAAAACTGTTGGTCTCGAGTGATGGGCAGAAGCTGATCAGGCTCGGATGAGTAGCTCTACGAAGAAATGGGCATCTCCAAAGATCGGGTCCTCATCAAGATTGCCTCGACGTGGGAAGGAATCCAGGCCGCCCGCGAACTTCAGTCTAAGCACGGCATCAACTGCAACCTCACCCTGATGTTCTCTCTTGTCCAGGCCATCGCCGCTGCTGAGGCTGGTGCTTATCTGATCTCCCCCTTTGTCGGCCGCATTTTGGACTGGTACAAGGCGGCTCTGAAGAAGGACTTCACTCCTGAGGAAGATCCTGGTGTCAAGAGCGTGCAGAACATCTACAACTACTACAAGAGGCACGGTTACAAGACCATTGTGATGGGTGCCTCTTTTAGAAACATCGGCGAGATCATCGAACTAGCTGGCTGTGACTATCTCACCATCTCGGTATGAAACGCTACCACCCCCATGGCTCTATGAGCGTTCATTCCCTTCTAACTTAACCCCTTCCACTAGCCGAGCCTCCTCGAGGAGCTTTACAACTCAACCACCTCAGTCCCCAAGAAGCTGGACCCAGCGGGTGCCGCCAAACTGGACATCCCCAAGCGCAGCTACATTGACAACGAAGCTCTGTTCCGTTTCGACTTCAACGAGGAGCAGATGGCCGTGGAGAAGCTGCGAGAGGGTATCTCCAAGTTTGCTGCCGATGCGGTGACCATGAAGAACATCCTAAAGGAGAAGATCCAGGCTGCGTGAATGTTTTGGAAGTGATATGCTCGATATGGAGAAGAGACAAGCAAGAAAAGCCCAAGCTACGCCCGGAAGGGCAGGTAGCAGGAGAAGCACAACCGAGAAAATTGACAGGTACTACTTGATACGCTTGACAGGGCCATAAAATTGGGACTCTTTTTGTGAACAAGATGTAGATGCAAAAATTTTATTTATCTCCCATTTAGTGTTTTATGCTGCATGAGGAAAGGGAAATCGTAGGCCTCGTTGGACTATTGGATTGGTTGTGTAGGAAGGAAACTCCAAAGAGCGAAGCGCTTTCGTTCGTTCCGCATCCAGACCCGAGGCTGCTTACCAATTACAACGTCATTCGAGGGGAGCTGACCCCACCTGCCCCTCATCGCGACATCACAACAACAAAAAAGAGAACTCTGAAGCAGCAACGAACGCACAGCAAAGGTGTTTGTTTGGATACGGACTTGAAGTAGCAGTAAAGCATTATTTGGTAGGAGTATGCCAGTGTCCCTTCTGGAATATGTCAAAAGAGAGAGCTGCTAGTTATGGTCAGACTGCCAGGGGAAACAAAGCAGGTTTAGGACGGCAGCGAAACCGGGCGGGGAGGGCTGATTCCCGCATGTCATCCCCGACCCTCCTTCTCTAGCCTGCCCCTCGTCAAGTTGGCTCCGACGGAAGAACCTTTTCGAGGTCTCCCGCGATAATAAACAATCCTCTCTCATTTCCAATCCTTTTCCGCCACTCTGAAATCAACTCCCTCACCACAGTCATCCTTTGACGTAGACCACAAACAAACTCTTTGATCTAAGCACCTAAAGCACACAAAACAAACCGCCAAGATGGTCAAAGCAGGTACGTTGGGCTCTATTTACGTCCGTGATGTTTCTGTTTTCCTGGGATTGGATGCGGGAGATTCGGCCCAGCCGAAATCTGCTCGAATTCTCTCGCAAATCCACACCCATGCTTGCACGGCACGGCATCGATATTTATACCTCCAAGAATAGCCACAAGGTCCTCCCTTCAGGGAGGAAATCTGGCATGTTGAGGACCTTGCTGCCGCTGAATGGCTAGACGCAGTTCGCTGAGCGACATTCCATCATCCTATCCCCGTCCAGCGTGAGAAAGACACAAGCATAGCAGTATGTAGGGGGGGAGCCTGACTAATGTCTCTTTGCTGTCCAGTTGCTGTCCTCCGTGGTGACTCCAACGTCCGCGGCACAGTCACTTTCGAGCAGGAGTCCGAGTCCTCACCCACCAAGATCTCCTGGAACATCACCGGCCAGGACCCCAATGCCAAGCGGGGATTCCACGTTCACCAGTTCGGTGACAATACCAATGGCTGCACCTCTGCTGGTCCTCACTGTAAGCCTCCCATCCATCGATCTTGGCCTGTCCCTTTGTGAGGTGATGACTGGTTTGGTTGCATGCAGAAGCTGACCCTTCTACTTTTCCCGATGCACAGTCAACCCCTTCTCCAAGACCCACGGTGCTCCCACCGATGAGGAGCGCCACGTCGGTGACCTGGGTAATATCGAGACTGACGCCCAGGGCAACTCTGTCGGATCTATGGAGGACAGACTTGTCAAGCTGATCGGCGAGGAGAGCGTTCTCGGAGTATGTCACACGGCACACCTACCTTTCTATATTTTCCCTTTCCTCCCTTCCTTTCTGCAGACGTGGGATGATGTCATGAGTTCGAGAAAAGAGAATACCAGTACAACTGACATTTGTAACCCTGTCAGCGAACTATCGTCGTTCACGCTGGTACCGACGACCTTGGCCGTGGTGGCAATGAGGAGTCCAAGAAGACTGGCAATGCTGGTCCTCGTCCTGCTTGCGGTGAGTAAATCCAGGCTCCGGGTAGTTGGCACCTGATCGTTTATCTTATTCTGACAATTGGTGACAGGTGTCATTGGCATTGCCGCATAAATGAGAATATAAAGGCCAAGGGGCTGAACGTTCTCGATGGTGGGTGAATGGTAGTACAGTAGAAGGTACTTGCTACATCTACTTTATGTATGCCATTCTCTAAGCGTTGAGATGTCAGTCAAAATCATGTCAAATTGAAGCAAATATATGGTGGGTTTTTATTTTGTTCTCTCTCAAATACACTTGTGCTCAGGGATTTCTCAAGTCTGCTGAAGCATCCCATTCTCTCCCATTCATCCTGCAAAACAGTCAATCGCGGCTTCGCTGGATCAAGCATGACGTCAGGACTTGTGGGATATGCCGTGTTGCTGCGACCTCCAGCTGTGTTTTATCCCACGTGCTTCAAATAAACCACATTAGCATGCATTGTAGTAGTATGTTGTTATGATTTATAGGTAATCACAACTGACAGTCCTGTCTTTTGTCCATATCCCAACCTGCAATTTCACCTAGGGTGTTTTGAGTTGTTCACTTCTTCGAGTTCCTTACCCTTCACAAACTCCACAGATCTCCTCATGGTACCTCACTGGCTCGGACAGAGTTTCGAATGGATCAAATTCATGTGGAGGGTAGTACGTAGTAGCGGTGCAAGTTCAGCATCACCAGTCGTTGTCGTGGCAAAGGGGATCTCGCTCTATTTCAAGTGTTCAGTTACCGTCTACGCGTGTGTTTGCGTCGGGATAGATGGTTCTAATGGTGGTGGAGCTGGCTATCTATCGAAAGAGTGTGGGTGGTTAGATTTTCATATCAGGCTGCAGCTTGCATAGGTAAGGCCTTGTTCGGGTGTTGGGCGTGTCTCAATAAGTCCGGACGACGGGACGGCTCTAATATGTGTTTGCTTGGACGAGATATACATTCCAGAATCAACGCAGTTGGTTGGACAGGCCTGCGCGCCTGCTTTCATGGTAGCTGGTCAGCGTTTGATTGATGCATGCTATGGCTTTGTCCAAGTTCATCCTGCAGATGGTAGTCTAGTAGTACGTTAGAGGCGCATAACAGTGTACTGGCTGCGGTGTTAGTGATGCTTACCAAGTTGTTGACCCTACAGATCAGCCCCGAATAGTGACGTCAGGGATAACAAGGAGAGGAGACGCATTCCTTGGACTCTATTGTGGTGTTTCTTGTAACATGAGATAACCTCTGCCTGGTCTCAAGGGAGTGAAGTAAATCAGGGGAATATGCAGATCCACGGAAGGACGCCGAAACAGTGGTTTAACGCGGAGGAGATGCAAACTCCGGAGCGTTATTGCGGTCCTTTTCTGTCTCAAATTCGCCAAGGGGTTCGTGAAGGATAGTCCGCCGAAACTACCGCACTCTAATTTCCTCCCACAGACATAGGTATCTCGTCAACTGTGGGTATCCCAACTGCCCAACCGCCACCCTGCAGGTAGGAAATTACTGATATAGTAGTGGGAGCGCTTCAAAGGCACCCTACCGCACACGTTTCGGACGGTAACCAAGGAAGCCAATTTTCCTCCCATCGCGAAGGTCCACCACTTCATGGCCTGGCGTCGGTGTCGTCTCTACAAGCGTCGGGAGTCCTACAGGAACGGTGGGTTTTGTGTTCAGTGCAAGAATTCTAGATTGCCCAAGACATAGACTGTTGATTAGCCCTAAGGCCGGGAGCCCCTGGGCTTGATGACAAATTATTTGGAGTCATATCCATTGGTGGTCATGGGGACGGACACAGCTTTTCCTCCATCAGACTTGGTTGCAACAGGATGTTGAAGCATCCCGAGTCCAAGAGAGTCGGTCGAGGCTTGCTGTGGGAGCCTCAAGGTCAGTCTTGGCATCTTGGCATTTCCAACAACCTTGACAGACTCCCCAGAGTGCTTTTTGTTAGCGCGGCAAAGTTGGACTTGGACTCCACGTACCAGCTATAACCATAGCCGCATATAAGGGCCTTCCTGTGAAAATATGACTCTATACCGTGGAACACTGGCTACGTTGGGAAGGGAACAGCCAAAGATGAGAGAATTACGCAACCAAAACCCAGAGCCGCAACTTGTCTTCAAGTTACATCATGCAGCAGTGAACTCAACATTGGAGTTTGCAGGGACTGACTATCCATTGGAGTACTCTGTATCTATCTCTGAACGTACGCACGGAGTTATCACACAGTGTCCGAAGCTCGTCACATATTTGAGGATGGCCAGCGATCGTTGACAAATCACAACAACTATTCCAGTGCGCAAGAACTATTTACATAGCACGACGTACCTATCTATTTCAGATTCTAGTCAAATACCAAACGACTTTATCCCATAACTACTTACATACTACTACTTCGAGTCTAAAGGGACAACACCAATGCCGGGACCGCAAGTCTGGTTGATTACCGGCGCATCATCTGGTTTCGGTACGCTTCTGGCTGAAGGAGCCTTGAAGGCTGGTCATCGAGTCATTGCAACGGCCAGAAATCCTCTCAAGGCCGCTCAGGCCCATCCCCAAATTGAGTCGCTCGGCGGTCGCTGGTTGGAGCTAGACGTGACCAGTCCGGATACCAAGGAGAGAGTGGAAGCAGCAATTAAAGAGGCCGGACGCATCGATGTTGTGGTGAACAATGCTGGTTATTCGTTTCTTGGGGGTGTCGAAGACATGAGGTTTGTCCACGTCTTTTCCCCATGAGACAGATTATTCCAGGCCCATCTTCCTCCTCCCTACCCCCTTTTCCCTGGCCCTTTGCTTATATTCATCTTTGTGACAGTGAAGAAGAGATCCACCAGCAGATCAACACCAACCTCTATGGTACTATTCGAGTCATCAAGGCAGCTCTCCCCTTCATGCGTGCACAGAAGTCGTACCATTGTCAACCTGAGTAGTATGGTTGGTATTTTTGCACCTTCAGCATGTTCACTGTACTCTGCTAGCAAGTTTGCTGTAGAAGGTATGTGACGGTGGATTCTCATGGCGTCGATCACATTTCTGGAAGTGGCTAACAGAGAAAAAAAAAGGGTTTTCTGAAGGCCTGGCGGAAGACGTTGCTGCCTTTAACATCCGCGTCCTTATAGTCGAACCAGGGCCGTTCCGCACGAACTTTCTTACTGCTGCCATCTATCCGGCTGCTGGCCTGAATCCGGCTTACAAGGGCACTGCCCTTGACAAGGCAGTCCAAATGTTCAAAGAATTCAGCGGAAAACAACCTGGTGATCCGGTCAAGGGAGCACAGAGGATTCTCGAGATCATTTCTGGAACGGGTATGGGCAGAGGGAAAACGCACTTGCTCCGGTTGCCACTGGGAACGGACTGCTTGGCTGGAGCTCGCGGGAAAATCGCAGCGTTGAATCGCAATCTTGATGAAATGGAGGCTATTGCGTCCAGCGCGGATTTTAATTAAAGGCCCTCTTCCGACGGGACAGGGAGCTGCTCTACATTTGCAGACCAGTTGGCTAGGAAAGACGTCTCACAACAGAGGCAGAGGGCCCAGATATTCTCACTCTTAATTTCCCTCACGGCGAGTATGTCCTAGTGATTAAGGATTTTGTCAGGGGATTGCGAAGGATGGGGGTGGGGAAAAGGCTACGTTAATCGAAGAGTCTTTTAATAATGTCTCGCAATCGACAAGATGCCACGGGTGGGCAGAGAGTTTCCGGTCAATTCGAATTTCAAAGTGTTCCATTAAATTTCAGAGAACGAGTCACTAGTCTTCAAAGATTTATGCTCCTTTGTGATTAACACACAGTCATCTCTGCTTGTGCTCAGTCTCGAGATGGTCCCCTGTCGTTTGTTTGTCGAAGTCAGTTGGGAGAAGGAAGGTGAAGTAGTACATACTAGTACTAACTTCAATGGCACTGCTACTATGTAGTAACTTGGTACATTGCGCACCAACGTTGGTGCTATGAACATCAGCGTCTCTGTCGGGCGTTTCTTGACATGGTAAACACTTTGCATTGTGCCGTGGGACTGCGTGCCCCTGAGAGTCTTGGCAACCCCAGATTCTAGGCTCACCGCTCGGACATCCCACGTGTCCTGGAGCAAAGAGCTTCCGTCCAACATTCTTTTCCAACAGCTCTCACTACCTTCCCCCCTCGCCTCACTTCCCTTCTTCAAACAGCTATTGTCTCTTGTTTTTTCTCTTCTTTATTTTTCTCCCGCACAAAATGCCACTCTTGGAAGCCAGAGTTAAAAATGTCCTGTCGGGCGACACCCTCGTCTTGACACATGTCACCAACCGAAGCCAGGAGCGGACGCTGAGCTTGGCCTATGTTTCTGCACCGAGACTTCGAAGAGAAGGCGACGAGGTATGATAGCCCAGTTTTTTGAATGTTCCTAGTATGACACGATTCGAAGACCTCCGTTCTGATTGACCTGGCTGGTGTTTCCTTTCTTTAGCCCTTCGCTTTCCAATCTCGAGAATTCCTCCGCGAGCTTCTGGTCGGAAAGGTTATACAATTCCAGGTCCTCTACACCATCCCTACGGGCGCAAAGAGGGAGTATGGTACTGTCAGGCTTCCAAGTGGACAGACGCTACCCGAGCTGCCTGTTTCCGAAGGCTGGGTCAAGGTGCGGGAGGATGCAGGACGGCGGGATGAGTCCGACGAAACTCTTGCTGTCCTGGACAAATTACGAGAACTGGAGTCCCGCGCACGCGCGGAGTTCAAGGGTTTGTGGGCTCCGGAAGGTGGTAACATCGACGTAAGCTACGAAGTGGCCGATCCAAAGGCGCTGCTCGACATCTTCAGGAACACCCAGATTGATGCGGTGGTGGAGAAAGTCCTCAGCGGCGACCGCCTTCTCATTCGACTGCTTGTCTCGCCCCAGAAACATATCCAAACCGTGATTGTCATTGCTGGAATCCGTGCTCCTTCCACCAAGAGGGTAAATGCCGACGGAACCGAACAGCCGGGAGAGCCGCTTGGAGACCAGTCTCAGCAGTTCGTTGAGGTGAGATTATTGCAAAGAAAGGTCAAGGCTTCCCTCCTTGGCGTGACCCCGCAGAACCAGTTGATCGCTACAGTCCTCCATCCCAATGGCAATATTGCCAAGTTTCTCCTGGAAGCTGGGCTTGCTAGATGTGCGGATCACCACTCTACGCTTCTTGGTAGCGAGATGGCCACGTTCCGGCAAGCTGAGACGGTAGCGAAGACTGCTGGAAGGGGCCTATTCACTGGACATGTTGCCCCGAAGGCCCGCCCCACAGTTGATTCGGACTTCGTTGTTAGCCGAATTCAAAATGCGGACACAATCTTTGTGCGGAACAAGGCTGGAGCCGAAAAGAAAATCAGCCTCAGCAGCGTGAGACAGCCGAAACCGTCTGACCCTAAGCAAGCACCGTTCCAGGCAGACGCCAAGGAGTTCCTGCGGAAGAAGCTCATTGGCAAGCATGTCAAAGTCACAATCGATGGGAAAAAGCCAGCCTCTGAAGGCTATGAGGAGCGCGAGGTTGCAACTGTCAAATATGGAAACAGCGTGAACGTTGCTCTCATGTTGGTAGAGGCTGGCTATGCATCCGTTATCCGTCATCGCCGTGATGACGAAGATCGATCCCCTGAATATGATGCTCTCTTACTCGCCGAGGAGAAGGCACAGAAAGAGCAAAAAGGAATGTGGTCTTCGAAACCGCCAAAGAATATCAAATATCAGGATTACTCCGAGAGCTTGCAGAAAGCCAAGCTGGAGGCTTCTGTTCTTCAAAGACAGAAGAGGGTTCCAGCGATTGTTGACTTTGTCAAGTCAGGTGCAAGATTCACCATTTTAATACCACGGGACAATGCCAAACTTACCTTCGTGCTCTCGGGCATCCGCGCTCCCAGGTCAGCCAGAAACCCGGGAGAGACATCGGAACCCTTTGGCCAGGAGGCCCATGACTTTGCCATTAGGAGGTGTATGCAGCGGGATGTGGAAATTGATGTAGAGGCTCTTGACAAAGTTGGAGGTTTCATTGGCACTCTGTACGTGAACAGAGAGAACTTTGCCAAAATTCTCCTTGAGGAAGGTCTTGCCAAAGTGCATCCCTACTCAGCTGAGCAGTCAGGTCATGCCGCTGAATTGTACGCTGCGGAGAAGAAGGCAAAGGAATTACGCAAGGGGTTGTGGCATGACTGGGATCCAAGTCAGGATGTTGATGAAGACGGAGAGGAAACGCCTTCAGCCGCAGCTGATGCTACTGCTGAGCCAGTGGAGCGGAAGAAGGATTATCGTGATGTTATGGTCACAAATGTGGACGAGAACGCCAAACTGAAAGTCCAGCAGATTGGTGCTGGTACCACGGCCCTCACCGAGCTGATGAATGCATTCCGCGCCTTCCACCTCAATAAGGCGAACGATGTTCCGCTCAGCGCTCCTCCCAAGGCCGGTGACTTCGTTTCCGCCAAATTCACAGAGGATAATGAATGGTATCGAGCCAAGATCCGCCGAAACGACCGCGAAGCTAAAATGGCAGACGTGGTATATATTGACTACGGAAACATGGAGAGACTACCCTGGTCTCGCCTTCGGCCACTCAACCAACAGTTTTCCGTGCAGAAGCTGAAGCCACAGGCTGTCGATGCTGTGCTCTCTTTCCTTCAGTTCCCAGCCTCTCGCGACTATCTTGCGGATGCTGTGCATTATATTGCCGAGCAGACGTTTAACCGGCAGCTGGTGGCCAACGTGGACTACGTAAGCCCTGAGGGCACCTTACACGTGACACTTCTTGATCCTTCTTCCTCCGATAACCTGGAGCAGAGCATCAATGCTGAGATCGTGCGTGAGGGTCTCGCGATGGTTCCCAAAAAATTGAAGACATGGGAGAGGGGTGCCAGTGCTACCCTCGCTCACCTGAGGAAACTGGAGGAGGAAGCCAAGCAGGAACGACGCGGAATGTGGGAGTATGGTGATATTACCGAAGACTGAACCCGGATGAGCGTCAGGGATGCATGATCTAAATACACCGCGCAGCCTACCTTAGAAGAAAGATACCTCTTGAGCGAGTACACAACTGGGTACTACTTCTCCATGTACTCTGTACATAGATTCGGGCAATTTTTGGCTATGTTGACTGCCAAAGTAAAATGTACTATTTCCGACCTGCCAACCCATCTACGGTGTCTATAATTTCTGTCTCGATCATTAATAGTCTATCACTTGAGCGTCACGCAGGGAAGCGCGGCAGTTCCCGTAGGGCGAGCTCGGCGTAAGTTTTAGCGTGGATCCTGCAGGCCCATTCTACGAGCCTCTGACGTGTGTTGGAGTCTTCCTCCGCCTCACATTCCACCTTGATATTGTTTTTGGTTGTGTATCCAACATCTACTACCGTTTATTACGTACGATATTGAGAAAACACTACCAAGCCAGCTAACACACAAGTCCTCTGCCCTCCTGCTGCGCTTCCGGCCTTTCCGGAATCGACTGATAACCGACTAGGCCTTTCTTTTTCCGCGGCGCACAAACTATCGACCCAAGGAAGAATGACGCTACATCGGACGGCCACAAACCAGTCAAGTCGTTCTCGACGTTCGTGCGGCGAGACTCTTTCCCAGGCCGCCAGCAAGGTCAAGAGCAATCAAGAGACGTACGCGAGCCCTTCCGACCCTCTTGTTGGGCACTTGGGCCACTTGACACGGGAACAGGCGGAGGCGTTAGACACGTTCAAGACGCAATGTCGTGAGAAGCAGCTGTATACGCCGGCGGAGGGAGACAAGGCTGCAAGCCACGATGATGCAACATTACTGTATGCGCTTCATTCTGGCTACGTTCTCAAAGTGTTCTTTTGATGTGTCTGTGGCTAACTCGGTCCTACTTGCTTTTCCTCTCGTACAGGCGATTTCTCCGCGCACGAAGATTCGATGTGAAGGGCGCATTGGACCAATTTGAAGCCACAGAAAACTGGAGGAAGGAAAATCAGATCAAAGACTTATACGAAAACTTTGACCTCGATTCCTATGAAGAATCACGCAGAGTGGTGAGTTTTCTCCTCACAGAAATGGATCGGACAATTGCCGCGAGGACACGAGGCTAATTGCAATGATATATACTGCTTACTAGTACCCTCAATGGACTGGTCGTCGCGATCGCCGGGGTATTCCTGTCTACGTCTTCGTGATCAAGGATCTCAACAGCAAGAACATGGCTGCATACTCGTCCAGCACCATGTCCAAAGCTACATCGTCCACCCATTCTTCGTCCAAGGTCCCTCCACGACTCCTCCGCCTCTTCGCGCTGTACGAGAACATGATCAGATTCGTGCTGCCTCTTTGCTCGTCACTGCCCCGGCCAAATCCTGAAACCCAGATTGTGAGCACGACCAATATCGTGGATATTTCAGGTGTGGGATTGAAACAGTTCTGGAATCTCAAGGGCCACATGCAAGATGCGAGTGTGCTCGCTACGGCGCATTATCCTGAAACCCTGGACAGGATATTCGTACGCGAACACTACTTCAGCTCCAAATCTCCACTCAAGCTCCTGCTAATACATGAGTAGATCATAGGAGCGCCCTCTTTCTTCCCAACCGTCTGGGGTTGGATCAAACGTTGGTTCGACCCCGTGACAACGTCCAAAATCTTTATTCTCCCAGCATCCGAAGTGAAATCCACCCTCTCTTCTTTCATTGACCCCGCCAACTTCCCCAAGCGTTACGGTGGAGAATTAGACTGGGAATGGGGGGATATGCCAAATCTCGACGAGCCCGCTCGAGCTCTCATCGGACCTCTAGAGCGTATTGGTGAATTTGGCGACAAAGAAGATTCCGGCAAGGATGACCAGGGCGCTCCGAAATCCTTTGTCAAGGGCCCGGTCGTCTGGAATAACAATCAGATCGAAATTTACGGAAGTGTGAATGGCAAGCAGCGAAACAGGGTACTTGCTCCAGACACAGATCCTAATACAGTTTTAAAACCTGCAATCTCGTCGACGCCCAATGGAGCGCTTACAGACGAGCCAAATTCAGAAGCTAAAAAGGTGGTGGTGGACGCTCAGGGGACGCAAATTAACGGAACTGTGCAAGAACCAGCTCATATCAGCTTATGATTCCGCACACCCATCTTTTCGATTTGCCATTCACTATTTACTTGATTGGCCTAATTCCGGTTTTGTCAAGTGTCTCTGACTATCCAGACTTTCTTCCTTTTTCTTTTTTTTTGTTCTGTTTATCTTCCGGCTTATTATTGTTTTCCCTTTTTCCCCCCTAGTTACACTGTCAAACCATTTCACAAATTAGACAATATTATGTCTAATTGGCTACTTAGATGTGGGTTGTTGTTTTGGGGTCCAGCTGCTTCGTGAAGTGCCTGAAGTGAGCAGAGCAATGCCATTAATATAGTGACTTTGTGCTTTTGGCCAGCTTTGAAGATATTTGATTGATTGCTTAGAGGTTTTGAGGTCTCACTGTTTGATCTTCCACTTGCTTAATTTGCAGTGAGGAAACAATCTTCATCCTTGCATCTCCAACCTTTCTCTTGCTAGACCGCACACTAGACCTTTTGCTGGATGCCTTACCCTTTCAGACAGATTACCACAGAGTATCAGTTGAATTTGGCAGCTTCCCTTACCTAGATCTTTCTCACATGCATGTTTTGCTCGCTCTGCAAGTTCCAGATCAGTACAAACTGAGGCTTTCCCACAAGTCAATCTAGCCTGGATCGCTTCATTTACAGCCATTTTCCTGAGTATTCCAGAAAATACACTGAACAGATACTAGCTAATGCAAAGTATGAACTCAGAGATTATATATATGAGGAGGGGGGGGGGAAGGGGAACAATACACCTGTTCAGTAATTCACGATTTTGTAGTAGTACATCGCACTCCTAGTACTACTACTTCAATAAAGGATCAGGCTACGGCGGCCTAGGCACACCAGTCGCGCCCACAAGCTCTCAGTCGCGCTAGTGGGGAAGCTTCTAAGCTCTGGGGAACTTAGCTTCGTGCTCCATCAACACTCTACATCGCAATGTTGCTGTCATTTTTCCCCATAACTTGAGCAGAATCCGAGCAATTTTCTACCGCGAACGTCATTGTCTATTGTCTTAGAAAATTTTTACCAGTTCTGTACAGCAATGACAGGTACTAGTAGTACTCAACCCGCGCCGCGGCGAAAGCGTGGCAGACCACCCAAGGCAGGCGGTCCAGTGCGCAAACCTGTCGTGCTTGATCACACCGGCCAACCACGGAAGAGAGGAAGACCACGGAAATATCCCCTTGAGGAACCGCCGAAACAGAAGGAAACCACTCCGACCACCACCACGCCAAAGAAAAGGGGTAGGCCCAGGAAGAACCCTGTTCGTGAAGAGCCAGTGCAAGTGAAGGGAGCTAGAACGGCTGATAGCGCCAGAGGGGCACAGAATGCGGAGACAAAGAAGAGCGGCAGGCCGCGGAAAGGTCCTGTTGAAGAGCAAGGCGAGCAAGAGGCGACAGAAAAGGAATCTGAGGCTACGGAGGGAGCGGTGCGGAAGAGAGGAAGACCCCGAAAAACAACACCTGTAGGAGAAGAGTCGCCAAAACAGAACGGTAATACGTCTTTTGAAGTGCAGATCGAAGGGCCATCCAGGAAGAAGAGAGGAAGACCACCCAAGTCGGATGTTAGTGAAACTACAAAACAAATGGTGGATACCGGACAACCGAAGAGGGGACCTGGACGGCCGAGGAAAGATGAGGTGTCGACGTCGACTGAGTCTGCATTGGCCAAGTCTCAGACTGTTGAGGATGCTGGTATTCGCCTGGAGGACCTTGTGGGGACTTATGCTCTACAATGCCAGAGGGTCGAAGAGAGGTGGCCGGATCATGCCGAAAACATGGAATTGACAATTGTCAAGGAGGACAATGGATACGTGGCCGGATTTAATCTGGGCATCATTGAGGGAGTCATGCTTCTTGCCCCGAACAAGAAGACTTTGAGGGACTTCGCGTCACTGAAGTTGAAAGGGGAGGACGCTTCTAGCGAAGACGTCGACGCAGGCTTGAACGAAAACGAAGATGACGACGAAGAAGAGGACGAACCACCCGCAAAGAGAGTCAAATCCTCTACGCCTTCATCTCCAACTGCCGTGCAGTCCCGACGCGTCTTCTTCAAATGGCGTGGCAGTGAAGTGAGTACGGGCGAAATCCACACCACCAAGTCCGAAGATGATAACGAAGGCTACTTGGAGTTCACGGCTGACAAGGCGGAGTTTGTTGGGTTTGCTGAGTTTCCAGTCATTGGGAAAGACTGCAAGTTCACCGGAACAAAAATTGAAGGGTCGCCTTCAGTATCTCTCCGCAGCTGGAGTGATTACTCGGAACAATCTGAAGATGAAGCCAGTAAAAGGCGGTAGCATGAGGCTCAATATCTACACTGCACGACATTTTGGGAGGGGAGTTTTTTTTTTTTCTTTCGGTATTGCTGTCTTTTCACCTTTTTGTTTTGATCCTAGAAGGGCATTTGGGTTATACAACCCCATTCATTTGACCGTTCTCGCTGTACCAATGTATGCATGTGATTTGGGTCTTGCGTGATAATACGGTTTCGGTATCCTCGATATTGTTGTCGCAGGAGAGCATTTGAGAAACGTTTAAGCAATCTTCATTCTTCGCTAGTCAGATTGAATTTCTTTCCCACCAACCCCCCTTTCCCCCTTGTTTCCTTTTTACCCCTTTCTTTGATTGCGTAAGAGCGAGTACACAGCGCATTTGCAGTGTTCAATTGCAAAGAATCCCCACCGACTGTATGATTAGATTGCCTTAACCCAGCATTGCTGGAAGGAGCTTTTGGTGAGTCATTTGGTTGCATCTCACTTCACAGTCTCTATCGTACACCTTGCATTCACCCTCAGTTCATAGATGTACTTCGATCAATTCGAACTGCACAAAAATCTATCATGGAAAAGCCTATGTACCGTACATTATACGCTATCGTTTAAATTGGGGGATCAAATTAAGAAGTAGTTAAATCTAGAAAATAATCAAGCCTTCCATTTCAGGTTGACTTGTTTCCGGCGAGCCTGTTGAGATTGAGGAGTTCATTAGCTCAAGACTGACCTAAACTGCGTCTGATTTGTTATTTTGGGGATAAAATGAGACTTACCATAGGCGCCAGCATTGCTACACCAGCAGCTAATGCCACGATTGTCAGTAGCAGTTGCACTTTTGAGAAACCTTTGCCCAAAATATCAAAAGTCTGACTAGGCGCCAGACGCGTGCCAAATATGTCGAAACCATAGGCGAATATAAGAGTTGTACTTTCTAATAACGTCGGGCTAGATTCAATGCGCTGTATCCCTGACACTTCCCTAGCGTGCGTCAAATACCATCTTGGATCAAAGTCAAGGACCGGCGAGTATTTTGTTAAACCTTCTTCAACCTCCTGGGGAGTCGGATCACGGCCAACGGGCCGTCGAGGGTCGAGGACAGGACGCGGAATGCCAACAATAGCGTTGGCGGCGGGTAGGGTGCACAACAGCCGTCTAATGGTTATTCCTTGGCGTGTTTGAGTCACGGCCATGTTCGAAATGGCTTCTGGGACAATATAGGCCTGCGAAATAACATAGGGACGAGGAAGTCCACGGTCGCTACGGATGCTGGAGTAGTTGCGAGCATCACCGAGCGGTCCTCGATCATTCACAATGGGTGATTCATAGAGCTCAGAGATGACGAGTTGATAACCCTTAGCCTCTGATGTCTCAGTTACATCGGCCCAGAAGGAGTAAGCGAACCAATTCTCCGAGACAACGGAAGCAATGGGCTGAGAGATGTCGACCCCGTCGTGACTCATTGTATGAAGGACTTGACCTGAGACACCGTCAAGTAGGTGAAATGATACAGTAGAATCCCCAACCGCGGTCACAAGAATGTTGTTCGGATTTAGATACTTGTAAAGCACCGATCGGTTTCCAAGGACTTTCCCAATCGACGCAACTGGGTCGTGAGGGGGTCGCGCAATTGCGTCAATGATCTTTTGACCCTTTGGAGCTGAAAATTCCCATACTGGCACGTTTACATTTCTGGTATCCCACCCGAGCACTCTTCCGTCTTCTGAAAGGGAGACAATGAATGTACCAGCTTCTGTGAGGGAGGTATGAGGCCTACCGCTTTTGTCAATTCCAACAGGAACAGTTGAAGTTGATCCAGGCAGTAGGGCTATTGATTTGAACTTTCCAGTGGCAGGTGTCTTGTCAAGGACAGCACCATTTGAGACGTCGACTTTGACGGAGCTTCCATCGTCCACGTACACAGTAGCGATGCCATGATCGACCGTAATCAGCTTTGCACTCCAGTTATCGTTACCAACGTCTGCCACTTTGGTATTCCACAAGACTTTGCCCTGGTGTGCGGAATCAAGGGCGGCAACACGCCCGTTTCTTGTTGCCACGATCGCCAACTTGCCGAATCCAAACTGAATCATATCGGTGTTACTACCGGGCAAGACGCTTGTCAATAATCTGAAAGGCAGGTCCTTCCACCATGTGGGAAAATTCTCTTGCAGCGCCTTGATATGGCGGTTGACACGGTGAGTATAAGCCCCAAGTACAGTCTGGTGACCTTCAATTTCCAGTTCATGCGCCAGCTGTCCAACACCATTGACATCTGCCCAAGCCATGGCCACGACCTCAGTAAGAGACTCAGGCCTGCTCCATTCCAATTTACCGTTACGAACAAGGTGCCAGTCCCCCGATTGCTCAATTTGGGCGAACCGAACTGCAACGGCGGATTCACGGGTCACAACCTCCGAGACAGCAAATAAGCCAATCTCCTTTGGTGCCTCTTGAAAGGTCCATCTTCCAAGAACATTGTCGGAAACTGAAGATGTGACAGTTACTTCAGAGTCAGAGATTCTGGTGAAATATACAGCCCCGTCCTTCGTACTAACAGCCAAAATGGACTTCCCGTGAATCACTGGAAGACGATGGGCTCTGGAAATCGTGTTGGTTTCCGGGTTAATGTGGTACACATCTGTCCAAGATTTTGACTCTGTTTTATACTGTACAGCAAAATGCGGCTGGGAGGTGCTGACACTGGAAGCATGTATGCGGACGCTTTGAACTTCTTCGCCGGTATTGTTGTCGACATCCACTGACTGGATCGATTTAGACCCAATGATGTTGACCTTGAGTGTGTTTAGGGCCTTGTCTGCCCAGACAATGAAGGGAGTAGGCGTGTTTGACTCCAGGTAGAGGATTGATTCTAGGGATGTTACATCGGTCTCACTGCTGAGTATGTGCTGTTTGACAACTCGCCCGGACTCCAAATCCAACTCCGTGACTTTTATCTTATAGCCTTTGCGTGGCACTGGCGAGAGAGAGATGTAAAAAACTGACTTCGTGGAGGTCGAAATTTGGAAAGGTACATCGTCACTTCAAGAGAAGCTCAGTAAAGATTCATAGGCAGGAATAAGGCCATTTGGACTTTTCTTACCTTTCATCTTTGTACTCCCAACGAGAAAACCCCATAGCGCCATTCAATCTTCGAACGAATGCATTGCTCTTTTCAAAAAGCACTATGGAATCTGTCTGGCCAACGGCAGGGTTCGGGGCCTCTACAAGCCTCATATCAATCACCCTGCTGTTTTCAAACCGTTGTACCCACCCCAGTTTCCCGTCTGATGCCCCCCACGAAGAGACTTCATTTCCGAGGGCACTGACAACGGTATTTTCTCCCTCTACCGCGCGCAAGAGACCACCGCTCGTCGTTACACCATTAGGATGGGACAGATTCTGTCGCCACACGATCGAGCCATCTTTCGGGTTCACCGCGCCCAGGATCGATTTATCGGAAAGAGTATAGAGTAATGAGGCGCTCGAGGAGGAACTAGGTCTGTGGAAGAAAGTCGCTTGAGCTTGGGGGGTTCCTAGCAGAGCATGGTGGTAGTCGATGGTGAAGGCTTCGTCGGCAAAGATGGCCCACGACGACGGAATACAAGACGCTAACAGGAGAAACGCTGCTTGGAGCCGCATGTTTGACGTCTTGTCACTGTCATCTGCGGGCGGTGAGGGTTCAAGACGCCGGAAGCGGGCTCTGAGGGAGAGTGTGTTTCGTTGAGCTTAGCTTCATGAAGAGCTGGGCTACGCTAGAAGTTGGAAGGGGCAGCACAGCCTGCCAAACTCCAGCACCAAATCAATGTACATAAAAAGCGCGCTGCCGAATAACGAAATGGAACGAGGGACTCAAATTTACTTTGAGTTCTGTTCCATAACACAACTGCTAGTGATTTGATTTATTTTTTTTTTTTTTTT
>FQSS02000599.1:0-23271 GCA_900128795.2 Malbranchea cinnamomea | reverse complement strand
ATTCATGCTGGATCTCTTCAGCAGTTTTCTGAGGAAGTGACGACTTCATCTCGGCCCAAGATAGCTACTTACTGCAGCACTAAATAAGTAAACTACTTCCACTCGAAATTGCACTGGAAGCTAAACCGCTCGATAGCAGCCTACTGTTACGAAGAAGTACCGTAGTCAATAACTGCAAACTTCTAGGATTCTCCAAAACAAAACCTATTGCACGCTTCAATTGCCTTCATTTGACCTTGGCTTATGTCGCTTGTAGCGAGGAGTGGGCGCTAAAGGATAGCCAAAGGTCAGATATTCCGTACTATGTTTGATCACAAGGGCACAATCGGAGTGTTCCTTCACCCCGACTAGTTTCCGACAAGGAGTACCAACCCTAGAGAAACCGCAACATGGAGCAGGCGCCGGCGCCATATTGTAGAGGTCCATTGTGGCTGTAACGGGAGGTTTGGTATCAAACGGATCATATCCTTCCCACAAACCTTGTAAAGATTTCATATCGGCGTTGTGAGTATTCAGGATCTTCCCACTTCCCTAGTGACCCCCGTCAGAGTGCGAGCCAAGAGTGAATTCGACATCGCTTGGTTCTCGAATGCGAAGTCTGTCGACGTATGTAAAGAGGATGTGTGATGGAAAGTTGTACATTGACGGTACCTCAGAAAAGTTGACCTCGGGGATCTTTTATGACGAGTTAGTCAAGGGAAGCACCATGGTTGTATATGCCGGAAATATGTCAAGGAACACACAAGGAACTAAGCTATCCCATACACTGCTTTCTTTAGACCCAATCTCGTCAATCTCCTGCGTCAGCGATGTCAACAGCACGGGCTAGCTTGCTCTCAATTCAACTGGATTCCTTTGGAAGATCTGCATCTGGTGGTCTCAGACCCGAGCTGGCAGAGGCTCAGGCTTGTAACCTAGCCTCAGACTGGGGAAGATTCACGAGGCATCGCCGAAACCTTTTTTGTCGTCTGGTATTGGGATGAACTGGAGGCATTGCAAATGGACCTTGGAAGTGTTCTAGATATGGACATTGCCGTACAAAGAGCTCATTAGGCGTCACTACTGTCTTTCAGGCCTGACTGAGGTCGGCATTATCTTGGTATTTGGCGAAATTCGTTGTGAATAGTTGCCATTGAATGCTAGCTGGTGCGAGATGGGAAGCTGAGAGATGTTTGTAAACTTGTGGTAGGCTTTGAAGACTTTGTGCCAAAACCTTTGCCAGGCAATGTCCATCTTGTATTTAAGCCATTGTCTGTACCTCAATCGATAGCGCCGTTGCCTTGGATATCTCTTGTAGAGGTAGTATTCTCGTCGTGATGGAGCGTGACAGACAGCTAAACGGGCATTGAAACTGCGATGACATTCTTGCCTAGAAAGTTGCTTCAGCCAGAGTTTCTTCGCTTCGACTTGCTTTCCCAAACTAGCCAACCTCCGTGCCGACTGTGGGTGTGGGGCCGAACTGGATACTACGAATTTCTGCCTTCACGTCAAACGAGGGAAGACAAAATGCTGAAATTGCACAGAGCATCTCACTCACATTAATTGGTCATCGTTATTCGAATATTTGGCTTGCAAGTACTACTAAGGTAACAGCACTTGTATTGCCCAATATAGCCACAACCCATCGCCTGCGCTACCAGCATTTCCATCTGTCTGCGCCGGAGCTTAGATGTATCACGAATTGCGTCTCAATTCCATCAACATCTCGTTCACGCGTCGCTGCGTCCTTTGCTCAACTGGTGTTTGGAACTTCTGAATCTGTGGCACCTCGCCCTTCCGGCTCTCATCACAAGCCATGGTGATCACAGCCCATCTCTGTGAAAGACTCTGCTGCCATGCCTCTCGATCCCGAGGTCGATCCCCAAATTTGGTTATCAGGTACTCGATCAATTCCTTGCTCTGCGGCTCGAGATATCGAATTGCGTCAATGCGGTAATAGCCAGAGAAGACCATCTGATTCGTCTTACGAGTGAATGAGCGCACCTGGGTGAAAACGGGGTAAGATTGTTCATTGTCGTTCAATGAAGGAGCAGGAGGATCCGGAAGGAGATCGATGTTAGTCTTGCAGAATATCTCACGCTTGCTGGTCCAGTAAGGATGAGCGTCGTGAAACAAGACAATGTATGCAAGCTTGTCCTGGTCGTCGTATGAGGCATTCAAAGTACTGCGTTTTCGCGGCGGCGGCTGCGTATCTGGCGCTCCTCCCTCGCTAGGGCGGTCTACTGCAGAATTCTCTTCCCCATTCCCTGGCTTTGGATACCCAAAGGATGCCGCAATTTCGTCCAAAGTGTAGGTTGTCGACCATGTGGGATCTTGTTTGTCGCCGCCGGATTTCCCGCGGAGCGCGGGCGGAATATATTTGCCGCTGGCCATAGTCTGTTGTGTCCAGGAGCCTGGATTGAACCCAAAAGCAAAAGGGATAATGTCAGCTGCAATTTGTGTGTAAAGCTGGACTTCTGGACCTGTATCTGTACCTTTGTCCGCCACTGGTTGTAGTGAGAAAACGGATTCTATTGCGTTGTGACAAGAAAGAGGTAGACGACCTGTCTGTACTTCTCTCCTAACAAAAAATCAGCGCAGATAGTATTAGTAGTCACGCAACGCTTAGAAAAAGCAAAGCACTTTGTGTTCATTAAGGACTTATCGTGTTTCCAGAGACAGCCCAAGTCAAACCACATCATCGGAATCCCCAATCATCGATTTGTATATATTCTAAAACACACTATACAAACCGAGCAAGTCCCCAGAATTTTGTTTCATCCTACTCCCCGGTTCTTTGTAATTCCAACTGAGAAGCATCTTTTAAAGTAATACTAGCATGCGGCTTTCCGACGATTAGTACATACTACTATCCACAGATTTTCAGATTCCACATACTGGCTGCGACATGGAGTATTAAATACAACTTTAAACGGCAATTCTTAGAGACCAAGCGCTAAATATATCTTGAGCAGCACAGGGGCATAAATGCCTGTGAAATATATACTGCAGAATCCACAACCGCTAGCTACCTCCGCTGCAAATCAGAAAACGCTATTGGGGAAGTTGAATCTACACCATACCTAACAAATGACGTCATAGAACTGTACTGGAAGAGTCGACTGAGTATGGAGTACTGTGCTAAGTATTACTCCTAAATACATAGCGACACCTTTCTCATGAAGGACTGCAATGGGTTTTCATGGCCAGACAACATAAGGGACTGTTGATTGGCAGGCTGGAGTCAATTACCTCTTAAGCAGCTTCAGATCTCCCGCAGAAACCTTTCATTGGAGAGGCCCCAGAGCCGTTGTATTCTGACAAATAGAGCCACTAGGACTCTCGTGGTGTCTCAATGTGGTTGGATCAGATGCCAGGATGACGAGCGGACCAGAAGTCTGTTCTTGCCGCACCGAATCCCGTGCGCAGCAATGCTTCCAGGTTTACCTTTCGAACCGCACGGGTTGGGAATGGTCAGTTGTTCGTCCGGTATTTGAGTGTGACCTTGAAACGGCTCAGGAGATCAGGCACGATGTACCCTTTCCCCAAACTTTTTGTCCCACTCTCCTCACGAAGGCAACAGGAATTGTTAGTTTCTGCAGGTTCTCTGGAAGTTATCAGCGCTTACCCAATTCCACTCCCCTATACAGCAGTGTGCTTCGTGTTTTCTCTGACTCGGGGCCCAACAGAGTGAAAAAGGCGACTACATCGCGGGCCGATTGGTATGAATACAGTGTTCAGTACTTCTATAATTAAACTTTGCTCGTCACTTGCCACTGAAATATCGTGATTCTCGGGTATCGTTCGATGCCATATGAAACATTTGTGTTGCGTCTGAGTGCTCTTCATTAACATTTAGGATAGGAGGATGTTTCGTCGCATGCAACTTACCTCGCAAAAAAAAAAAGGAAAAGAGAGAGAGAGAGAGGGAGGGTGAGAGAGCGATAGCATTGTTATCAAATTCTGGGATATAGTAACAATACTCTATGAATCGCTAAGCCTCTATGGAGCATGTGCAAATTCGGGGATCAATTTTCAATTTTAAGGTTGAAAGGAACAAGAGCAAGAGATAGTCAACCAAAGGGGGTTTATGTACGCCTCGCCAACGCCTGTCGCCTAGAGCTATGCAATCACGCTAATTAACCGGGGTAAAATGCACGTAAATCAATGGGTGTAACAACGAAACATATGAGGCAAAGGGGGGAATGACAATGGCCCATGGAGATCGATGGAATCTCTTCATAGCTCATCCTCGTCCGCCTCTATTTCACTCCCCGTGTCGCGATCGTCCATTACGTCGTTACCGTCCGAATCGCTTCCACCGAAGACATCATCGTCGGCGTCGCTATCCACCCAGAAATCATCATCATAAACGATTTTCTCTGGCTGCTTCACTGTGCTCTCGTGGGTAGGCACCTCGAAGCCTTCGGGGATATCTTTTTTGGATTCTTCAACGTTTGCCCGGACAATAGCCTTGTAACCATCTGGGTCGTTTCGCAGCTTGACACCAGCATCGACATTTGCCGGGGACGAGACTTCGGCGTCGTCGAGGAGGGACAGGATAGATATCAAGACTGATTCAACTCGCTGAGCTGGGGACCAGCGCTCTGCTGCTAGTTCTCCGGACATCTCATCTTCTCCGGGGGGATGCAAGATTGAAATGCAAAGTTTACCATCTTCGTAAATGTTGGGATGGTACAGCGGACGGAGGAACTTGAATTCTGTGTTGCCAAATCACCATTATCAGTATATGACTGTCACTCGGACACTGAGAAGTCCTCCTTTGGCTGCTCAAGTTCACATACCCGGGGGAGAGTAAGGGTAATTCTTGGGAAAGGTCATGTTCGCTTTGAAATAGCCGCCGTAGTAAAGTGAATCAGGATTCAGAACGATCAGGGCAATGTTCCAGCTGAAGATGTCCTCATTATTCAGCTAAGCGCGAGATATAACTTGTCAGCAACTCGGGAGCTCCTTGCGAAGAGAAAGGCAAGCTCTGTTGTTCCTCGTACCTCAACCTGGACCCATTTCTCCTTCTGTAGAGCTCTAAACTCGTTCATCAATATGCGCTCTGCCATGGTGAAGCCAGAATCCCCTCACGTATGAAACTGGCAGCGTCAGAGGTTTTTCGAGTCCACCCAGCCAATCGAGTTTTTGGAATTAAGAATGAGGGGGCAAGGCGGCAAAGAGAACTTCCTCTAGGAGGGCTCGGCAGGGTTGAAAAAGTTAAAAGAGCCCAAAAGGAAAATCTACTAGAATGGAAGGGAAGCCAGAAGATCCCACGCTAGAGTGTTCCTTGGAGAAGTGAAGAACGAAGTTAAGTAGTATCTAATACTACTATTGTCAGGAGGGCCTAACGCTTGGTGGCACATGGTCTTCACAGGTGTTTTGTGATAAGTCACCCAGTCTCATCTTATCATAACGTGATCACCCAAATCTGTAGTACAGTCTAAGGCGTTGTGACAATACACATATGCGATGCAAAACACACTTGGATCATCCGCTTTCTCAGGATGCTTAGAAGTTTGGCGAGTCCACACTGATGAGATTGTTTCTCAGAGCCATGTATTGTGAAGTAAGATTGGAGAATGCTCTGTCAATCGCTTTCTCCTTTCCTGCCATATGGTCCCTCTGATTGCTGTTTGATTTGCAATTGCCACATCAACAAGTTTCTGGCGCTGGGCTATATAGCCTAGTAGTAATGTAACCTGCTTCCTCTGGCAACTTGGTTCCTGATTTTAATTTCTGGCCAAAGAGTTCAAGTTATGATCAGAACTGATGGAAAATCTTGGGACAATCAGCTGAACTTGAGTACAGACAGGGTGGAGAGGTGTTCCTGAGAAGATGTTTGAGCTTAAGCTGCAATGATTCAGATATCTCCAGAACTAATGAATGTGATCTAGTGTGAGATGGCTTTTTATGTCTGACACCCTTGAAATCTTGTAGAGATGAGGCGCTTTTCGAACCACTTCTTGATATTATTACTGATGGCATTGATGCTCTTCAGAGAACTGTTTTTCATCGTCTCCCAGTGCCCATACTGAGAGTCGATCAATCTGAGGACCTCTTAGCTACTAACAGTCTAGCTATGAGAAAATCTAAAGCTATTGCACCCTTGATCTCAGATTGTTTGACCCACATTGAGATGACTTCACAACACTACTGCGTAATACTGCAGCAGTTACTCCATAGGGCTGATGAAATTTCGGATTTTTTAATATCGTAGAGAATTTGAGACTGTAAGTTAAAATATTAGATAGTCAGCAAATTTTCAGTCAATATTCTAGTTAAGAGGGTCAAAGACGATGATGTAGTCCGCACTACACAGTAGTAGTATCCATACATACACCACTAATCAAATAAACATTGCATAGATCTATATTAATCTTCGAGGCCACATCCGATTTTATCTCTGTCTTGACTCTCTGAATCTCACGGATAATGACACACCATCCGTTTCGTTCGTTTTCTTTACCGGCCGGAGGGGTAACTCGACTAGGTCTTAGTTCAGGCTGGGCGGCGGAACCCACCCCACTGGCCCGGTTGCTGAAGTTTACCTCGCAGCTTCTGGGCTTTTCCTGCTCCCATTCCCGACGCAAACCCATTGCCACGGGAAACGCCAGCAGCTCGCATCTCTTCGTTCTCATCTTCCACTCTCCCTTGCACTCTCATCTTGTCCTCTGTCACTTCTCGCAACCTGTCGCAGGGTTCTCAAGAATTTTGTCGGTCACTGGCCTATCCGCTTGGTCTGATGTCATAAGCTTGAGAGCTTTGTACCTGTTTTCCCATGGACTTTTCCCAGGTGTAATGCTCATAGTGCAAAGAACGACGATTTGAGAGTGTCAATAAACTTCATTCTTGACAATTCTGCGTTTGGCGTGCAGACGCCACTTGCGACGTAATTCATAATGCCAGTTTGCGATGGCCCGATATGGGTAGTCGACGATTTCTCGCCATGTTTCCAAGAGAGGTAAAAGTTTTTTCGACCACCTCTTTCCTCACCACGGCCCTTGGCTAATTGAAGCTCCCCCGTTTAGGTTCTTGAATTTTATTTTTCCACTTACCGCGTGTGGTCTATCCCTTCTCCTTATCACAATCCATAGTCTCAGTCACGGCCTTCGCAATCGACGCCTCAAGGGCTATAGGCCTATCCCTCAAATCGTGGTGGATCATGCGGAAGCTGGCCCGGCTTCGCAAGAAGCAGACGACGATGTGGAAAATGACTTGATGCTGCATAAGGCTATCAGCCGGACAACTGAAATTTCACTTGAGGTTGACAGGCCACGAGGGAGGGTTCTGTTGGTTGTTATCGAAGTGCTGGCTCTAATTAGCGAAATCGGGATCAACGCGGCCCTCCTGAGTCCTGCGGTTGGCACTGGTCGACTTTCAAAAGCTCCCACTATTGCCCGGTTATCTTGCTGGATTTACGTCTTCCTGTTGACCGTCACTCGACTATTGTTTGCGACGACGGAACGCCGTAATCCAGTAAAACTATGGAAACACACGGCCTCTTTGTACGGCCTACTTTGGCTCTTTATCGTTTTTATCTTCCGGTCTGTGATCATTCATCCGCCGTCTGGCAGTATTGCGACCATCGTCGCTGTCGATTTCGCTCTGTCTTCTCTACTCATTGTCTTGGCAGCGACTACTAGGAAAGGCAATGAGACGCTCTTGGTCCAGCGCGAAGAAGGTCTCGCCCCTCCAAAGGACCAGTTTGCCAGCGTACTTTCCCTACTATCCTTCTCATGGATGGATTCCTTGATATGGCAAGGGTGGAAAAGGTCGCTAGAGATTTGCGACGTGTGGAACTTGCGACCCAGTTATCAAGCATCTGCAGTTCTTATGGATTTCCGCCGCATGAAAAGGACGTCCGCCCTGGCTGTCAGGTTGCTTCGCTACTTCGACCGTGTCCTCCTGATACAGGGGATCTGGACGATTTTCGCAGGCCTCTTTACCTTCCTGCCCACTTGGCTCCTCAAGCTTATCCTGGAACATGTGGAAGACCCTGAATCTGTGCCTCGTAACGCAGCGTGGCTCTACGTTGTTCTCCTGTTCTGCTGCGGCGTTATACAGGCTGTTGGTGATGGACAGTCCCTATGGCTGGGTCGTAAGTTGAGCGTAAAGTTGCGGGCAATTATCGTCGGAGAACTCTATGCCAAGGCCTTACGCCGCAAAGCGGGTGCCATTGTCAAGCACGAAGATGGAGAAGAGCGAAAAAAGAAGTCAAAGAAGAGGAATAAGGCTTCTGATGATAAGGAAGATCGTGTGTTGGATGCCGCTGATTTGCAAGCCAATGTGGGTAAAATTATCAACCTCATGGCCATCGACTCCTTCAAGGTCAGCGAAATTTGTGCCTACCTGCATTACTTATGGGCGAGTGTGCCCGTTCAGATAATTGTGGCAGTTGTCCTTCTGTACAAGATCCTCGGTTTCAGTTCTCTTGCTGGTATTATAATGATGGTGCTGATCCTGCCGTTGAACATTTTTATCGCTGGCCAGTTTAGAAAGGCCCAGAACAATATCTTGGCTGGCACTGATGCGCGCATCCATTCCACTAACGAGGTGTTGCAAAATATTCGAATCATTAAGTACTTCGCATGGGAGCAACGTTTTGAAGACATTGTCAACGAAAAACGGAAGACCGAACTGAAGTACCTCCGGAGACGCTACATCCTGTGGTCGTTCGCGGCAACCTTGTGGTATGGCACACCTGTCTTGATTACTTTCTGCACCTTCTTTATCTACACCGTGGTCGAACGCAAGAGACTGGTGCCATCTATTGCATTTCCTGCTCTTTCAATGTTCTCGCTACTGCGAGTTCCTCTGGACCGCTTGGCGGACATGGTGGCCCACGTCCTCGAATCGAAGGTCTCGATTGACCGCGTCGAGCGATTCCTCAACGAAGAGGAAACTGAAAAATACATCCAACTGCGGCATCGGAGTGGCGAGGAGACTCCCAAAATTGCGCTTGAGAATGCAACGCTTTCATGGGGTTCCCCTAAGACTCGTTCTAAGAAGTCGGGGTCAGACAGCTCAGCCGAATCGTTCCGCTTGATTGGCGTAAATGTGGATTTTCAAATTGGGAAACTCAACGTAATCGCGGGACCAACGGGATCAGGGAAGACGTCCATGCTGATGGCCCTTCTGGGTGAGATGCAGCTTTTGGAAGGCGCTGTCTGCCTTCCTGGGGGCACACTCGACCGGAATGATTTGCCAGTTGATCCCGCAACGGGATTGACTGAAAGCGTCGCATACTGCGCTCAAGAAGCCTGGCTTGTCAACGCTACTATTAAGGAGAACATTCTGTTTGCTTCAGACTTCGACGAAAACCGCTACGAAGCAGTGATTAAGGCTTGCGCTCTTGAACGGGATCTGGAGATCCTTGATGCCGGTGATCAAACACTAGTTGGTGAAAAAGGTATCAGCCTGTCAGGAGGTCAAAAGCAGCGGATATCATTGGCTCGTGCTGTCTACAGCAAAGCTCGCCATCTCCTGCTGGATGATTGTCTCTCTGCCGTCGATTCTCATACAGCCAAGCACATTTTTAACCAGGCCCTTGTGGGTCCTCTCATGATGAACCGCACCTGCATCCTCGTAACGCACAATGTGTCTTTGGTGCTACCTCAAACCGACTACTTGGTACTACTAGAGAATGGTAGAGTCACTGCACAAGGTTCCCCAACAGAATTGATTGCGTCTGGCACTCTTGGTGAAGAGTATTTGAGCTCTTTACCCACCTCTGGAACAGGTTCTCAGCTGGGCTCGCGGGTGCCGTCCAATTTGGAGGAAGTTAGAAATGGATTAGGCAGTCAGAGTGCAATTGCCAATGGAACCGCCAACAGCGTCACAGCCAAGAAGAAAAAGCAGACAAGCGGGTCTGCCACTCATCTGGTGGAAGAAAAAGTTACTGGCAGTGTGCCAATGTCAACTATCGTCATGTACCTTCGAGCCATGGGATCTTGGTACTTTTGGATAGCCGCGATTGTCGCCTTCTTCGCACAACAACTGGCATCTTTGGCGCCGAACGTTTGGGTCAGGCAGTGGGCGAACGCATACAACACGCAGTATGCACGGGACGCTAGCGTCGACCGATTCCCTGCACTGGCTAACCTCCATATGCCTGGATTTGCCTCCTCGATTTTCCGTCACACTGCTGTGTTTCAGTCGTCGCGATTCCACGCAGTCAATGAGGCGAAGATGGATGAGGATGTTCGTGTGTCCTACTATTTGGCAGTGTATGCTATTCTCGCTACGGTTTATATTGTTATGTCATTTTTGCGGGAAATCGTCTTATTCTGGGGCTCCTTGCACGCCTCCTGGAAAATTCACGGATGGTTGTTGCGATCTGTGACACATGCTAAGTTCAGGTTCTTCGACTCGACTCCTCTTGGCCGCATCATGAACCGGTTTTCAAAAGACATGGAGGCTATTGATCAAGAAGTAGCTCCAACGGCTATAGGAATGCTTCACTGCATGGCGGCCGTCGTTATGATTGTCGTCTTGATTTCAATTATCACTCCTGGCTTTTTGATCGCTGGCACCTTCATAACGATGATTTATTTCGCTTTGGGGAGCTTCTATCTCCATACCTCGCGTGATTTGAAGAGGCTCGAATCCGTTCAGCGCAGTCCGCTGTATCAACAATTTGGTGAAACCCTCAATGGCGTTGTGACAATTCGCGCCTACGGCGATGGAGCACGCTTTATCATGGACAACCATCGTTTGATCAATACGTATAATCGCCCATATATTTACCTTTGGGCGAGCAATCGATGGCTCTCCTTCAGGGTTGACGTTGCTGGTGCCCTTGTGTCGTTTTTCTCTGCCGTTTTTGTCCTTCTTAACAGCCATCGCATTGACGCCGGTGCTGCTGGACTGTCCTTGACATATGCAGTTACATTTACGGAAAATATTCTCTGGCTCGTACGGTTATATTCCGAGAACCAACAGAATATGAATTCTGTGGAGCGTATTGAAGAATACCTCAAAGTGGAACAGGAAGCTAAGGCAATTGTACCTGAAAATCGTCCACCGCGGAATTGGCCCACGAAGGGCTCCTTGAAATTCGTGAACTATTCCACTCGTTATCGCCCTGACTTGGACCTAGTTCTGAGGGACGTATCGTTCGAAGTGCAACCTGGTGAACGGGTCGGAATTGTTGGCAGAACCGGTGCGGGCAAAAGCTCCCTCGCGCTTGCACTTTTCCGTGGTCTAGAGGCAGAGTCAGGAAGAATCATCATTGACGACGTAGATATCGGTCTGATTGGCTTACAGGATCTCCGGGAGGCCATCACAATCGTTCCGCAGGACCCAACGCTTTTCACGGGAACAATCCGAAGCAATCTTGACCCATTCGGTTTGTTCACAGATGAGGAGATCTTCACAGCTCTTCGCCGCGTTCATCTCATCGGTCCAGCTGGCTCATCCCTGGATGACGACGACGAAGCGCTGAGCACATCAAGCGAATCAGAGACGTCCTCCAGATTCCGCGACAACAAAAACATCTTCCTCAATCTGCAGTCCCCCATCTCCGAATCTGGATCGAATCTATCCCAAGGTCAACGCCAGCTTCTCTGCTTGGCACGAGCACTGCTCAAACAACCCAAAGTCCTAATGATGGATGAAGCAACCGCATCCATAGACTATGCAACCGATGCCAAGATCCAGGACACCCTGCGTGAGCTGAAGGACAACACGATCATTACCATTGCTCACCGTCTGCAGACCATCATTGACTACGACAAAGTGCTCGTGCTGGACCACGGCAGAGTCAAGGAATTTGATGCGCCATGGCAACTTATTAACAAACGAGATGGGATTTTCCGGAGCATGTGCGAGAACAGCGGGAACTTTGACACCTTGTTCGAAGGTGCGAAAAAAGCCTGGGAGCAGAAACGGCTTGTAGATGACTTGTGAGTGACTTGGATCCTTCACTATAGTATAATACTACTGCTATGTATTTGACATGTACTGTTGACATACCACATTCTTCTGCAAGCCATTTGTTTTGACTATGACATGCATACATCTACTACAGGACAAGCATGTCAGATTTGCACTTTGGCAAAGAGAAAAGTGATTGTTTCTTTTCATGTTGGAATACCCATTCTCTAGCTTGGGCGGTGATCGGACATCTGTACACTATCTGACGAGCTGTGTGAGATTATAAAGTTCTTGCTGTTTTCATTCTGTATCTAGCAGGCACAAATATACATGCGTATAGATTTTTACTTTCCTCCCTTGAATAGTTCCGCTTAGAGTATCGCTGGGCCTACATTTACGACAAGGAGATTTAAATTTCGGACGTCGGGAAAAACTGAGTCCGCAAATGGGAGTTGCGGCTTGCCAAGGCCTTGTTGAATTTCTGCTGAAGGAAGATTCTAAGTGATCGTCGCTTGATTCTATTGAGCTTGCCCTTCAACTCCGAGCTAGCGATATGTCGCGCTTAGCCAGTCTGTCATCCGCTACAAACGAGTAACCGTAACGTCATTAATACTTCTCAGTTTCTTCAGTCTAGAACCAAAAGACTGGCCTCTTGTTTCTGACTCGCGGAAGCTGGCTTCCTTCCTGCATTAGCACCACTGGCAATAGTCCTTTCGCTAATCGTCCTGACGTGCCCCCCCGTTGTATAATACTGTGTGTACTTACGGCGAACAGGAGTGCCTGAAGCACCATCCATGTCGATTCTAGTACTATCATCCGTTTCTGAGGCATGGACATGAGCATGTGCTGTTGCTGAAGGAGCAATACCAGGCGCGAATGTGCCAGACGCGGTGTTTTCGCTGATCGTGTGTCTTCCGAGCAAGGCTTCAAGGGACTCGTCGTCTGCTTGTTGCAGCTCTGCTCGTCTTTCCATTGCCTGCTTATGAAACACGTCCGCAAGTCTCTTATCTTCTCTCGCGACACCTCCATTTGCAAAGTCATTGTAGCGTTGAACGAATGCATTGTGCTCATCTTCCGATCCGATTTTACCATGGAGGAAAACAGAGCTTCTGGACTGCTCTATTACCTCGCTGTATTCCTCTTTGAGTGTGATTTTTTCATGAGAGACTGTGGAGCTTGAAGGTTTTGCGAACTCCGTTGGAGGCGACGCCAAGTTCTTTTCCTTGCATGGGCAATTGCAGTCCTGGAAACATCTCTCCCTGCATTTGTGACCACATCGGAGGGTCCGCGTGCAGGGCTGAATACAACGGACTCTTGAATGATCGATGCTGTGATCGTAAGTCTTTGTCCCACTGCCTTTTTGCAACATGGCGGACGACTGTTACTTACGGGTGGCAGCGTAAAGGACATTGGTGGCCACAGGGCATTTTCACTTCACATTTGGCCATGCACCCTCCATCCAGCTTGTTGAATATGTCCGCATCTGGAAATTGAGTTAGTATGACTATCAAGTTTCATAGCTTGTACTATGAGCTAAGAGAAAACATACCTACAGCTAGCGTCTTGTTGTTATGCGAACAGCATGTCAAAGGCAAGAAGTACCCAATGCGCTTCGGTGAGCTTCGCATGATCTGGACCACTTCCCACCACAAAGGGCTCATCAGAGCAACTTGTTCGGCATTTCCGAAAATATAGAACCCTCGTTTTGCACGGGATAGTGCAACGCAAACACGGTTTTCAACGGAAAGGAAGCCAACGTTGTTGTGTTCATTGCTGCGCACCAGGGAGAGTAGCACAATTTCATTCTCTTCACCCTGGTATGAGTCAACGGTCACAACTTTGACATACTGCCCTTGAAGGAAAGGCTGTTCTCTCAAAGTCTTCAGAACCTTCTTGCGTTGCCCATTGTAGAACGTAAGAACAGTGATATCTTTTGCATCAACGCCGTTCATGCATAAATACAGGAAAAATCCAACCACCATCTTCGCTTCGTTTTCGTTATATTTCGACATAAGGCTATCTGATGATTCTGGCCAGGTGTGGCAGAAAAAGTAAGAGTTGACTCTGCCCATACCTGGTACTCCTGGTCGACCCAATACTGAAGGGTGGTCTTCAAGATTATCATATATCGTATTCAAAATCTGACGAATTTCAGGAATCATCCGTCTTTGCTTGCATAATCGCTTGTACGGGACGCCGTTGTGCACGAGACGTTCGAACATGGAAACGTTCAGATAGAATGGCTCGCCTTCCAGTTCTTGGACCGCACAGTGGCCCTGGAGTTGCCGGTGATCACCAACTAAGATGAGATGCTCGAGGGACTCAACACACGCAGCAGCCACGGGGGCTTCGAGAACTTCTGCTGCCTCTTCAATTAGAATAATTTTCGGCCTAATGGCTGATATCAGAGCACGGTATTTGCTCAATCCAGTAGTCGTCATACCGACAATTTTCGCATTCTGAAGTATAACACACTGCCGCTCCCATCGTCCAGCCTTGTAATCAGTGACTGCTGTTTCGTAATCTTTCAGGATTGAGCGCACCGATTCGCGAGTGATTTCCTTTGCACGTTGCTGAAGCAGGTTGTAAACAGCACCACGAGCAAAAGGAGGAATTTTCCACATATCTTGGCATTTAAGATATTTCATTTCGGCACTTTTTTTGGAAAGCGTGTGATGCCTTCGACCAGTAAAACCTTCCTTGAGGGAGATATAAGTGCCATTAAGACTCTCATCGTCATCATTGTCGAGACCTTGTTCTGCATCTAGTTCCTTCAGTTGCTCATATTCTAGGTCGATTTCCTCCTCGGCAAACCCAAAGTTTTCTTCCTTGTAAACAACTTCAAATTTAAGTGCATTTTCTCCTAACCATGCGGAAACAGGATCAGCTCTGTCACCGTTATGAATCCAACCCTCTGAACCTCTCACAAGAGAGTCATGCTGAGTTTGAGTGATTAGTCCCAATTTGAGAAAAAAGGAAGCTGGGAGAGGAGTGTCAGTATTGTCAATTTTGAAAGCCGAAATCGTGCCTCTGAGCTTCTCGGTCAAGGTTCGCATCTGCTTTCTGGCTGCGATAAGTGAATTACCTGGACGGATGATGGAACCCTTGCCCAACTCGTACAGAGTACGCTTCTTGATATCTGGATCTGCGCTACGTCCACCGATCCGGACATATTCGCGCTCAAACTTAGAAACGTGACGGAGTAGTTGGTCCAGCGCATGATTGGTCTGTGCAGCCACTATGATTGGTGGATCATGCGGCTGCATGTTGGATAACAGAGCTTTCAGACCGATCACGGAAACGTGCGTCTTTCCTGTCCCAGGAGGACCTTGGATCACGGATAACTTCTTGGTTAAGATATGTCGTAGAGCATCCCATTGCGAAGGATCTAGGTTCTCAGGCGGAGAGGGCCAAGAATGAAGTATATTGGTCCGTCCAACAGATTGCCCTTCGGGGTATATGGCAGTCATGTCAATTTCTGGACTGGCTTCGACGTAAGTAGGAGCATCTATCTTTGACTTCAAACCGCAAATGTGCTTAGAAAGAGGAAAGCTGGCGAAAGTCTCACATTAGAAGCTCATTCTGCAGCTGATGATTGGCGTGACTTACGTTTCTGTCGACATCTTTTGTAGAGCTTTCATGGTATGACGGTGAGCCTCATAGTAGCCAGTTTTAGCTTCGACCATTAACCATTCACGCTGGGTGTCAAAATCCGCATCCTCGGGGCGGACAAAAAAGATGTCTATCTCTGGTGGTTGACTCTTTAAGCCGTCCAAAGGTCGAGCAGCAACTACAGCGACTATGCATTTTGACTTGAAGCAGTCGTCAGCGGGCGTCAAAGCCACTACATTTCCGCTAATCAACCGCCTTGAGTATTCCCAAACAATATTCTTCCCGGCCCTTCTGGTGGAAAACTGCACTCTGGCAGCAACCCCCTCGGCTGCGCAGGTTAGGCCTTTAACGTATACCTAGAGATCCAAATTTAATCAGTGAGAATTCGAGACACCAACTTAGGCTAAGATGGGAGACACACTTTTTCGTAGATACAGAGGTCCTGCGTGTCTTTCATCCGAGGATTCTGTCGAGCATAGGCAACGGCATCTCGCAAAGGAGCCACTGAATCTTCACGAAGGAGCTCATAGTGTGTTTTCAAGTATATCTCAGGCGACGGCCATGGTCCATTGATTTGGTTGGGATAGAGATCGACCACATTCTCCGAATCAGGACCTTCGTCTAAGGGAAGGATCTCTTCTGGTGCCGGTACTTCTGCCTTCGCAACCCACGAGCCAGATCCTGCGGCGGAAGTGGCCGCAGCTACTGCTTGTGCCATGTATGCTTTGATTATTTTAGCGAACCGAGCTGATGAAGACGGTTTGGAGTCGCCATGTTGGGTCTCTGGGATGTGGATTTCTAGGTCCCCACGTGCAATTGCAAACTCGAGCTTTCTCGACATCACGTCAAAGATCTTCAGAATACAAGAGTTCAGGGTCAGTCTGAGGAGCAGTTTGTAGACATAATTGGAGCCAGTGTCAGATGGATAGTAGAATGGTCAGGTAAAGGTGAAAAGGAAATAACTCACCAAGCTGATGATAAATTTTCTCTTTTGAAAAGAACTATGACTTTTCTGTTATCATGAATCAATGTCGGGTGGGAGGAGAGAAGGTCGGTCAAAACAGTAACGTGAATATGTCCCAACTGGCAAGAGGGGGACGGTAAACAACAGTGAGAACAATAAACACCCCAAGTAAGGAACAAGATACTCAATACTAAGGCCTGATGTCTAGCACCACAATATTCACCGCATCCACCAGCGGTTTTTTTTTATCATTGACATCACCTGTTTACCCTATCCTTTGAATCCAAGATTGCATCCTTAAAAAAGAAGTAGGATACATATCAGCTTTGATCAGAGACAACATCAACTGGGTACCTGTAAACTGATTGGATAATAGTGAAGCAGATCTTCTACGTGCCACTAGGATAAAAAGTCTCTTCTTGAAGAGAATGCACAAGTGCATGTCTTGCTGCAGGAGGTGCATCTTGCAGCAGCACAGAAGGATATCAGTCACTTCCCAAAGGGAGAAATGACGTGCGAACCAGCAAGCCCGTCTGTACAAGATCCAGCTATCGATGAACATGAGAACTGGTGTCCCGAAGAAAGGGGGATTAAGTCAAGTTCTTTGTCGTAACTTCAGCTTTCAAGGAAGTTTTTGCATGGCCTTGGCTCATCGAAGGCATCCTGCAACGAAGGAAATATTTATTGAGTTCAAGGGCATATTGGTTGCGGACATGAAGCAGGGTGCTTCTGGGCAAGAAATCGTACTGTCCATACAGAGTCAACTCGATAGTCAAAATATTTTCATAAGGATGATAACTCGGCAAGGGGGAGTCCTCGGACGAACATTATTCCGGAAAATCAATTCCAAGCTCGAAATGTTTGATTTCTCAAATTCATCCGCCATGTTGGCCCTGTGTTTTATGCCTTCAAGGTTCCTGACCCAAGAGACACGAGCAGGAACAGACCTGAGAAACGTGAGAAGCACAGAGACATGAAGCTGGCACGTTCGGCAGTTGAGACTGCATCAAGAGCCGATAGTCGAATCCCCCCACATCCCGCCTCCGTGATCTCCTCTCTAGAAGATCTCCAGGTTGGCCTCCTCATCGGCTGAGTCGGAGCCCTCTCGTCTCTCGATTTTCGGTCTGTGAAGTTCTATTGTTTCGCAGTCCCCGGGGACTTTCGATGTCTTGATGATCCTACGGCAAAAGTGCCCTGAATAATTGCCGACCAGGATCGCTTGAGTTGGCCTCCTCATCGGCTGAGTCAGAGCACTCTCGTCTCTCGATTTTCGGTCTGTGGAGTTTTCTGGCTTCACAGTCCCTGGGGACTTTCGATGTCTTGATGATCCTACGGCAAAAGCGCCCTGATTAATTGCCGACCAGGATCACTTGAGTTGTGTCTTGTGTGGTATAACGGCTGTCTCTCTCTCTTGTATAAAGGACCTCTCGATACCTACCGTATTCCATTGTCCCATGGAAGCAGCCTTGAGATTTGTTCTAATACGAGAAATTTTCTCCTCTTTTCTTTTTCTTTTTTAGTTTCCTTGACTGCTTGTTAGTTCAAACATGTTGCTGGAAGCAGCATTATCTCAAGGTCTCCAGCAATGGCCGGGGATGCTCATTTTGCTTCTGTCAATCTACCTCGCTTCGAACTACTATCATAAGGGGCTGAACAAATATCCAGGGCCCTTCCTGGGTGCCCTGACAAACTGGTGGCGGTTCTTCGATGTTCTTAGCCGCAGACCAGACATCACACACAGAAAGCTACATCAAAAACACGGAGATATCGTTCGGTTGGGACCGAATGTGCTCTCCTTTGCTAATCCAAATGCGGTCAAAACTATCTATGGTTTGAATAAAGGGTTTATCAAGGTAGTGCTCTATCCCTGCTTTTCAAACTGTCTCGATTAGCCCTAATTCTCTAGATGATAGTCAAAATTCTATCCCGTACAAATGGCCGTTGCCAAGGGAAAACCGGTTCCCTCTCTGTTCAACACACAGGATGAAACCTTCCACGCAAATCTGAGAAGATGTGTGAACTCTGCTTTCTCGATGAGCGCCTTAGTCCAATATGAGCCGATGATAGATAAGACGACTGAGCTTTTTCTTGACCAAACCTCAAAAATTTACGCGTCGACTGGCAAAGTCTGTGACTTTTCAAAGTGGCTGCAGTTCTATGCCTTTGATGTCATTGGTTCGATTACGTACAGCAAGAGACACGGATTCATCGAGCGGAATGAAGATGTCGATGGGATCACAGCATGGATTCAGGGACTGTTCAGCTATGCTGGCCCGGTGAGTCACACTTTACCGTGACAAACATTTGCTCACGGTGCTGAACATTAACTCTGTTCGTCCCTACAGGTTGGTCAGATGCCATGGCTTGACAAACTATTGAGGAAAAACCCAATCCTAGCTTTGCTCGACCGATGTGGACTGATAGACAACACATTCGCCGTTGCAAAATTCGCCAAGGCACGCATGGCCGAACGACTTGCGGAGATGGAGTCGAACAGTAACGAAGGGAAAGATGCCCATCATGGCCGAGGAGACCTTCTTTCAATGTTCCTGAAAGCCCAAGAACTGAGGCCAGATTTCATGAATGACACTCGAGTCCTTGGGATGGCGACGTCGATGGCCTTTGCTGGTTCCGATACCACAGCCATTAGTCTCTCCGCGGTATTCTACTATCTGTTGAAGAATCCACAATGCTACAAAAAGCTGCTCGAGGAGCTTGGCCAGGCGGTTAAACTTGGAACCATAGAAAACCGGCCTACCGGCCTCGTCTCGTGGAGCGAGTCCCAGAAGCTCCCTTACCTGGATGCTTGTATCAAAGAAGCGTTGCGGCTTCACCCTGCAGCGGGTTTACCACTAGAGCGTATCGTTCCGCCACAAGGAATTGAGATATGCGGGGAGTTCATCCCTGGCGGCACCATCGTGGGCTGTAGCGCCTGGATCCTCCACAGACGAGAAGAAGTGTTCGGCGATCAAGTTGAGGAATATAGGCCTGAGCGATGGCTCGATGCGGAGCCGGCCAAGCTCAAGGAGATGAATGGGACGATGTTCCAATTCGGTGCGGGATCGAGAACGTGCATTGGGAAGAACATCAGTCTGATGGAGATCTATAAGCTTGTTCCTAGCTTTCTCAGAAGGTTTGAGGTGCGATTGGCGGATCCGCAGCGGGAGTGGAAGCTTCACAACGCTTGGTTTGTAAAACAGAAGGAATTTTATGTGACATTTAAGCCGAGAGAGTGTTGATAAGCTGCATTGCTTTTTCTTGCCAGGTAAAACTGAATTGAAATCGGGAAATTCTTATTCATCTGCAAAATTGAATTTCATCCTGTCTCGGCTTCGAAACAAGTTTGTCCATACAAATCAGTTCTTCTTTTAACATTCCTTCAAGCAACCTCTAGAAAAGAGGATCCTTGAAAGGGGATGATGCGGGTCGTTATGTTGCCAGACAACGTTGAAATCGTGAACATGAGCCTGGTGCTGAGGCTGGCCACACCCTTGTCGCCAACACACGACACGATCACCCTGATCTTCATGACGGAGTCGGGACTTGGGAGGCGCAAAATTTGTCAAAAACCATTGCGACCGCTGTGGAAAGTTAAGGAGATGGACCGCCCTTTCCTAGATACCTAAACCACGGCGAAATTTTGTGCAGACTAACTTACTACAAGAGCACTTCGTAAGTGTGAGATAGGCCAGCACGCTCAACCATGGGATTTGCAAGATTATTATTATTGTGCGATACGCGAAACAAATCTTGTGGGGGAACGCAGACGAGAGAGCTCGGTGGAGCAAAGTATTCTGCATTACTCCGTATTATGTATTATTTACCTAGAAAGAATTGAGCTTGTCTTGCCAGATCGTTGAAGCCTCTGATGGTCGTGACCAAGCCACAATCTCCCAATTCATCCAAGGTCTGCAGGGATGGCTCTGAATGTGAACCAGAGCGTCCGAGACAGACGTACGTGTGACTGTGTGGTGTCAAACTTGCAAGATGCTACAGTCGTAGTACTTAGTACTTGAATTGTTGCATTTTCACGGACCCCCGTGGGGGTTTTGTCATCGGCTGCAGAGAGAAGCGCGCCGTTTGGCAAAGGGAGGGGTAGTAGGATAGGGCGGCATAGCCTTCTTTCGTCGCCAAATCGAATTGCTCCTCGATCTCGTCGGGATGTCCGCTCGCTGTCATGGACTCGACTCTTCCAGCAGGCGAAACTTGGCCACTGACGTTATGCTGTTTCAGACATTTCTCGCCACATCCGCCCTTGGATCTCCCTGACAAAGCCTCCATACGACAAAGAGGAACGCCAATGTCATTCGCATCAATGGTCACCAGACAACTATCAGTATTATTGACGCTGAGAAGCTGCACGAAATCACACGGCATGAGATCCAAGGGACTATGCTCGTAAACAGTGATGGGAACGAAGGAGGAAAACAGTCCTTCTCTATCACTCTTGTGCGACTGGAGGATGTGCGCTTCACCGACCTAATCAAACTTAAATCTACAAGGGAGAGAGGGCTGATCCGTGGTTTGACCCAGGGACCAGTGCCTGAACCCAGATTTGGTAAAGGGAACTATGAGCACGTCCAATTGAACTTGCTTTTTTAACTATCATTCCATCCTTTGCCCTGTTATGTTTTCAGCAAGCGCGAAAAAAAAAAAGGAATAAAATAAAGAATAGAGCCGAGGGCATCGAATCTCTCAATTATGGTCTGATGGGCAGAGAATCGGGACGAAAAGCGCGAGGGTGGCGGAAGCACGACATGACGCCGAGAGCCGCGCAACTGGAGCAGGTCTTTCCATCAACAGTCGTGCCCGCAGTAGTAGTGAATAGTTAGTCGTCGTAGCAGTCGTCTAGTGAGCAGCCGGCATGCGCGCAGGCAAGGGAGGCGTGGGAGGAATTGGGCTTGGGCTTGGGCTTGGCATCGTGGCCGTCCGGGAAGATCTGACGCAGCCAAAGTTGAGCTGTTTGTCCACGACGACGAAGACGAAACGAGGGCGACCGCGAGCTCCCAACCAGCGCGGGCGGACGCTTGCCTCGTGTCTCGCTCATTTCTTCTCTCGCTCGCCCGTCGTCCGTCCGGTCCGTTCGCCTCTTTCACTCCCCTAAGGTCTTTGTCTGCGAGAGTGATTGTTTCCTTGATGTGGTAGCTTCTCACTCCCCTTGAATCCCATCCGCCCCCCCCTTGTCAATCGCTCCACCCGGCCGTCTCAACCGCACCCAAGCCTATCCGCCAGCCATTGCTAATCTCTCTCGTCTTCTCCCTCCTCTCTATCTTCTCTCACTCTCACTCTCTCTCTCACACACACTCTTGTCTCTTGCTTTCTTTCTTGCTTCCTGCTTCACTGCCGAGGCAGCTATGCTGCCCGTCTTCTGATTTCGTTCATCGGCAACTTTTTATCGGCGAGTTGCACCGTTCAGCCTCCACGCAGATGGAGGCTCGCTAGGGTTGGTCGCCTCTGCAACTCGAGATCACAGAGGCAAAAGAGAAGGTGTGTATGCAAAAAAACTGGCAAATCTTCCCAGCCACGAGAAAAGGGCAGCAAAAGCACTTTGCAATTCTGATATTGGCCAGAGTTTGTGAATGTGCAGCATGTCTTCATGAATGAGGAGATACTATTTTTCCAGATGGCATCCGGGCCCATTCTACCACTAGCTTCATGGACAGGCTACTGGCTCGGCATATTCCTCTATCTCACATTCTCATCGCTATGGTGATGATGAACACACCGTGATTTTCCACTGTCTTCCGCTGCCTCTGGCAAAAACACCCCCATCTGTCTCTTTCTCGTGCTGGTTGCTGACCTGTCACCCTTTCTCATAGCCCTCCCACTCCTTCAATCCTCCAGTATCTCCTGTGAGATTTCCACTCCCTTCTCGAGAAAAGAAAGAAAAAGACTGCCGTATTCGCTTCGAGTGCCGGTGTGAGGCCCGAGTTCATAACAAACTGACGTGACGCGAAGTTGAGCCTGGCAGCCGGAGAATTATAACAATGGAGCCCGCATTACGCGTCTTTTCTATCTTGATTTTTGTCGTCTTGTTTGGATTGGCCCGTTACGTGGAAGCTCTGGACCTGCGATACTGCTCCTCGCTTAATACTGGAGCTAACTTCGATTCTGGTACGTTGTTCCATCAGAACTCATTTATGATAGTCTTTGTGTCGCTGCGTTTCAGTGAAACTGATCTCTCTTATGAACAGTTCTTGACACATTCCAATCCCACGGAGCATGCTCTCTCACTTGTGGCAATGACTATGCCTTCGCGATCCTTCAGGGAAAGTTTTGTTGGTGCTCCAACGCGGCTCCCGCAAACACTGTACCCTCAAGCAGATGCAACGAAAAATGCCCTGGTTTCCCAGACGATCAGTGCGGAAATACCAACGAGGACCTTTATGCGTACATTTTGCTCAATCGAAAGCCCTCCACAACCATAGGCAGCGTGCCCCAGACTTCAGCACTGGTTAGTAGCACCCGCTCCTTTGACGTTGACGGTCCGGCCATCATTTCAGCCTTCGTATCACCCGTCCCATCAAAGAGGTCGATTTCTTTCTTTCCCACTCTGAATGGATGTCATTTCAGTTGGACCGTTTATCTCACTCTTTGCCTGTTCCGGATTTAACAACTGTGCAGAGTTCTACTACCGCGGAAACTACTTCGTCACTCGCTACCGTTACGGTCACTGAGACTGAAACGGCTTCTTCTTCATCTCCAACCGTACGAAAGACCTCCAGGGGTTTTTACTTTTTCTTTTCTTTTTTGCTCTGTTCTTTCCAATTTGGTGTCTTGGAATGCAGCAAGCCGACTGGTTTTTTTTCTTTTTTTCTTTCTTTTTTTTTTTTTTT
>FQSS02000431.1:14877-29677 GCA_900128795.2 Malbranchea cinnamomea | reverse complement strand
AAGGATGGACTTTCGGACCCGGTTCAGCAGAAAGCACAGTGCGGCGGATGGCGAGGATCGAGGTCGACGCCGGAACCTGCGTGACGCCCGTGCCCAGCCCGGTGACGGCCACAGCAAGAGCTTGGACGTGACCGGGCTGGCTCCTCTGGTCCGCCAGACGTCGGCGGCAAGTGCGACCGCCGCGTCGAGACCAAGTTCCTCGCAGACCCTCACCCGTCATCGAAGCGTCCAGTCCGATGGCCGATCATCGGAGGACCGGAGGAGCTTTGCTCAGAAGCTGAATCTCTTTCGCCCGCTCTCTGCAAGCACTTCAAGGGCTTCATCGGTGAACACCTCGTCGAGCTCGTTGCTCTCACTGGCAGAACAAGCAGGAGCCGGTGAAGCGGGCTTGGAAGGTGCTGCGAATCCTCCCGTCTCGGGTCATCCTCACGCTTCGTCCACCGCACGGGCCGGTGATCCAACCACTCCGCATCATCATCATCATCATCATCAACAACAACAACAACAACAAAACCCTCCGCTCAGCCCTCTGTCCGAGGTCCCCGTTCAGTCCGCTCAACGAACAAATGACCTGCCAGTCTACCCCGATCAGTCCTACGCCGTTCTCCAACAGCAAGTCCACCCCACCTATCATTCGCCCCCGGGTTTGCGTACGCGCAGCTCCTACCCTTCCCAGTACCCTCTGTCAATCTCCACGGCGTCGACGTGGAACCAAGGTAGCTCCGAATCTTCTCAGACGTCTCGCACTGTCGGCAACACTCCCTTATCCAGCCCGGGGCTCTTCTCTCCCCGTGCTGCGCACTCTATGTCGCAGCCCAAGAGACAATCTCCGTTGCACCCTACCTACCTGCAAGAACCCAAAGAGTGCGTAGACTCGTTTATTCCTTTTTTTTTTTTTTCCCCTTTCGAATCTGAGGACGGAGTTTTGAAAGCTTACAATCTTTGGCAACAGAACTCATACGTTAGAGGTTGACCGTGACACGCTTACCGGAAACAAACTCATCAATGAGTACGAGATTCTCGATGAACTCGGCCGGGGAGAACATGGAAAGGTGAAGCTGGGGCGCCATGTCCGCACGGGACAAAAGGTAGCCATCAAGATCGTCCAACGCTACTCCAAACGGCGCCGTCTGGGTAAGTTGGGCAATCCCGAGGACAAAGTGAAGAAGGAGGTTGCAATTCTGAAAAAGGCACGTCATCCGAACGTCGTGAGCTTGCTGGAGGTCATCGACGATCCCAATCGACAAAAGGTCTACATTGTTTTGGAATACGTGGAAAATGGAGAGATCATGTGGCGGAAAAAGGGTCTCAAGGAGATCATCACCGTGGACAAGAAGCGTCTCGAACGAGAGAAAAACGGCATTCCGGATTCTCCCTCCTTTATGGAGGAAAGCAAGCAGTTGGTGAGAACCGCCCAGGCTCGCCGCAGAAAACGGCAAGCTTCGCTCAAGAGGCAGAGGGAGAAAGCATCTCTCTGCTACGCATCGGGCATTCCGGCGTGGAGCTTAGAGCACGGTGCCGTCTCTGATGATGAGGTGGGTCCCGATCAGTCTGATCTTCCTCAAACGTCCACCGGAAGCGTCCAAGATGGGTCCGAGAGCGTCTCGCAGGCAAGCACCTCCGTTACGTCGGCCAGCGAGCTCGAGCGGCGCATGCGCGAGTCGGCTTTGGCCGCCGTCGAAGGGAGCATGTACGGAGCATATTCATCGGATTTCCCGCTGGAGCGACGCTATAGTACGGCATCCAGCAACTTTTATCAGTCAGAGCCAGATTGGCTGTCGGATGACGACGACCTGGCATACGTCCCCGTGCTCACAATGTCCGAGGCTCGCAGTGCCTTTCGAGATGCCGTCCTCGGTTTGGAGTATCTCCATTACCAGGGCATTATCCATCGCGATATAAAGCCGGCGAACCTCCTCATGACTGCAAATCACCAGATCAAGATCTCCGATTTTGGGGTCTCTTATCTTGGGAGGCCCATTCGCGATGACGACGAGGAACAGGTCGAGGAAACCGATGCCACCGAGTTGGATGATGCCCGGGAGCTCTCAAAGACTGTCGGCACCCCTGCCTTTTATGCACCGGAGCTTTGTTACACTGGCACCGACTTTGAGAAGGCCATTGGCAAAGTACCGAAAATCACAGGTGCCATTGATGTTTGGTCCCTGGGTGTAACCCTGTATGGGATGATCTTTGGACGGCTGCCGTTTGTCGCCGACGACGAGTTTGGCCTCTTTCACATCATCGTGAACAAGCCAGTCTTCATCCCGACGAAACGCCTCAAGCCGGTGGAACTGTCCGCCTCACCTGCGCAAGGTTCCTCACCGCAGCTCCCTGTCATCAACAGCAACAAACGGACAGAGGAGGAGCTCGTGTACGAGGACATTGACGATGACCTGCGGGACCTGCTCTTACGTTTACTGGAAAAGGATCCCACGAAACGCATCACCCTCAAGGAGATCAAGCATCATCCGTGGGTCCTCCGTGATATCGCAGATCCGACGACGTGGCCAGAGGAAACAGACCCTGCCTACCAGAGCAAGGGCAAAAAGATTGAGGTCTCCAATGAGGAAGTTACACAGGCTGTCACGAAAATGCCATTCATCGAAAGAGTTCGGTCCAATGTCGCGAGATGGGGTGGTTCGCTTTTTGGCCGCGGCAAAGAGGCTCGACGAAGAGCCCCCAGCACCGCCGCTTCGGTGGACACGCCACCCTCTGCATCGTCCTCCAGCAGTGTGACACTCGGCAAAGAGCTCATCCGGGAGCTGCGACGATCCAGTCTTCGTGGAGACGAAGAGCCCTCGCGTACACCCAAGGCGGTTCGAGAACGAGAAGGCGACCACCCACTGTCTCACAGCGTAGTTCCAAGCCCAGATGCAAAGGAAGGCCGGGACTACTTTGGAGCCGCCGGTGCTGCTACTGCTGCTTCGGCCAATGCGGCGAATCCACCTGTGGAACGTGGAGCACGTCCAGAGTTTCCTGACCGGACGACGTCTGCGGTGTCCACGACCGAGTCTGTTAGAACTCTGCGCCCAAGAGCCCTGCGGTCAGATTCTCGTTCGACGGCCAAGCCTGAGCCAACCCAGCAGCAGCAAAGCTCGTCGGCGGGTTTAGGAAGCTTACTTGGGGGCGCTGGGCGCAAATTGGTCCGAAGCCTGCAGCACCGGGAAGGGCGACGAGAACGCTCACCCGCTTCTGATCGTAGTTCTGTCAACGATGACGTGCGCTCCGGTGCCAGTGTCGCCGTTACAGCCACGTCCGTGACTGGTCAAGTTCAGCCTCCCGAGGCCTTGCGGGATTCGTCGTTGGACACCATCACGAGAACTGAGAGTCAGGATACGGCCCACCCTCCAGTGGATGCGTGCCATCTTCAGAGCCGGTCCCGGCAACACGTTTCGGAACCACCTGTTGTCGACGCTGGATCATCGCGGCCGCATCACCACCACCACCGGGGGCTTGAGAATGGCGGCTCGTCGGCATCGCCCATTCTGCAGACTCGTGGATCCACGGAGCCGGCCGAAAATGATCATGGCCTTCTTCGGGACAGTCTAGGAAGGGTCATGACCTCTCGGCCTTCTACGGTCACCATATCGTCGTCGTCTGCGGACGATATCACGAGCGGTATGTCCTACTGCCCGTCCCACCCAAGCATCCCATCCGTGGTTTCCGGGGCATCTTCTTTTTCTGGCGACACTTTTCAGAGTTACATCGTCAATCGCGACAAGGAAAAGGACGGGTGTGAACCGGTCGATGACGTCCCTCGTCTTCTGCGGACGGAGGACACGGTGACTGTGCATGGCCTCAGTCCCACTGGTCCTGATGGCAAAGCCCATCATGATGATTACGACTGTGACGATGAGGACGAAGGCGAATCGAGTGATGAAGGGATTGTTTTTGGAAGAAAGCGCTCGAGTACACAGGCTTCGGCGACGACGTGAGCCGGTCTAGCTTTTCTTTCCTTTCTCCAACCGGCATTTCAAGTGCCCTGGCGCTATGTTACTTTGTTATCTCAAGTACCCTGGCGCTATGTTGCTTTGCTCTTGTTTGAATCTTTTTTTTTTTTCTGTCTTGTTTTCCCCGCATTGGCCCCGGCATCACATTCAAACAACAGCATCCTCCGGGACATGGGAGATACCCCTCGTATATACAGCATGGTGCATTACGGAGTTGACATTGGGGAACTAGAGGCGGGGAGTTTGATTGTGTGGCTGGGTTAGCATCTATGTTGACAAAACGCACTTGGGGTTGCGCAACCCATGGGGTGAACGTTTTATTCTCTGCTTGGGCGGTTCTCTGTGTGACTGGTTCTTCTCTTGACTGCGTTTTTGCGTGGGTTGATTCGGTTGGACTGCGATGATATCCCAGTTTGCTGCTATCGTCTGCTTATTTTTAATGGATTGGCACTTTTCGTTGATGGCTGCGGGTACTGTTGTACAGTGCACAATGTGTCCATTTACCCTCTTGTGGGTTTTTTTTGTCGTTGGCGTCATGAGAAGAACCAAGGCGTTGATTTCGGCTACGGGGAATTACTGACGATGCATGGGGTAATGGATGGTCAACGTACTCGAACAATTGTACATTGTCGTGCGCAGTCAGCTTCTTGACTCCTTTCTCCCTTTTACAGCGACCTCTGGTGTCAGACTACGGAGTATGCTGTAGTATGCGTGCAGGACTGCCCGTTCCCCCATCTCCGCACACGCAGCGACCGGCCTACTAGTTAATTAATTAATTGACATAGTCCGTTGCAGCAGGGAGAGGCCAGGCGCCAACCCCCGAGATTGTCTCGCGGGGCTCAAGTCAAGCTTAGGTTAAACGCCCGTGATGCCAAGGATGCGCCACCGGTTGGGCTGATTTCTATTTATAAGTTCAGCCCTTCGCGTCGTCCCGGGGGTAAGACGAGCATGATGGTATTGGGAAGATGGTCTGTAGTGGCCAAACGCCTGCATTGAGAATACGTATACAGGTCAATGATGGTTCTCCTCGTAGCAGTCGTAGCAGTCTGCATGGTCGAGCGATGGTAACATACTACTCTTGCTGCCGCGTTGCTTTGCTGAAAGTTGAGACGACCCTCTGACCGAGTGGGGTTTGAATTCATCGCCTTTCATGCTGAGTCGCCCCTGCATTCTACCAAGTAGTGTGCACCATCCTGCGTTAGGGCGTTCTGCCACCAAGCCTTTCCATTTGTAATCTAGCTTCATCCTAGTTAGTTAGTTAGCCCATCAGCGGCTATAAATAGTGCCTAAGTAGGTAGTTGCTCCATTTCAGTTCATCATCCTTCCTACAGATGGGATCGATCGGAACGACGGAAAGGGCACCCGGATAACACTCTGCTTGAAAGAGACTACAAACCGGCAGTGATCACGGCGGGTTCCTTGTAGCAACCACGTCGATTGGCGCGGATATCCTACGATGAGCTCCCTCACGTTCCCGAGCGAGTGCGTGCGGAAGTCTGGATCCTGACAGGTCCTGTCCGGCGGGCGGATCTTGGAAAGCCGATTTCACTCACGCCTTCAGAACCATGAATATTGCCGACGGGGGTATGACGAAGCGCCAATGAACGCTCGTCTTGATTTCAGATCATGGACCTTGGTTTTAAATCAGAGCTCCACTGATGGCTTTCTTAGCTAAATACATGGTTAATTTGGACCAAAGCGCTCCCGTCTCTTGGCCGCACTCTCGACAAGGATGCGCCAGCCTTGCCAGCACTCACTTTTCTCTCTCATCGTACGTCAACGGAGATCACTTCTGGCGGCGTCTTTTAGGTTGACCAAGTGGAAATCCCCAAATAAGTTAACTCAGTTTTGCCCGAGCTTTGACCCCTCCCTTGGACCGGTCCGTGAACGGGACTACGGAGTACCAGCACGAGGAGCCCCATGATGTCCCACCTGTTCTGGACCATCATACGGAGTACTTCATGAAAGATTCATACCAGGCACAGAACTCTTCCCATCTTTCCCGTTCCCGATTGCTCCTGAATGATGAAGGGCGGCCTCCCCACATATCATTGCTCCACTCTTTCATGAGTGGTCGGTTTGGACTCCACCTCAATGCTTGATGCAGCCTGGAGGCTGTGACCCTCACAAGAGTCGACAATGCTTCAAACACACTGACAGCGGCGGAGGTGGGGAAGATCAAAGGGACATGGCGACGGAGATTCTGGATCTTGTGCCGGAATCTCTTGCTAGACCTGTCAAACGACCTTTCCCTTGCTCAACTAATTTTCAGATCAGCGCCTCAAGGGTCGGGTCGGCTCAGCAGGGACCGCGCTCAGGATAAGCCTCACCTGTGGTGAATAGCCCCAGACTTCCTGAGGCGCTTGAACATACGGAGTAAGTTGACCTTGATCTACACGGCATGTTCTGTGAGAGGTTAGACCTCGTTCTTGGCTCCGGCTATAGTAAGCCGTCGCGCGCAGCCTTCGTAGCTAGCCTTTTTTGAACTGTAGGCGGACAAAGAACTGACAGGGTCAGCGTGAGTTTCTCCACTGAGCCTTTCATTGGGGACTTGTTCGCGAACCAAGCTGGGGTGAATGGGCGCTGGATGTTGCGAAACGGTGACAAATGCCCTAGGCTCAACTAGTTACATCGTTGGTAGCAGTTATCAACATGCCGCTGTGCACGCTAGTTAATTCTAGTGAGCGCTGACAGAGACGTAGGTTAGCAAACTCAGTTATACTACTGCTGCTCAGTGACCCGTGAAATCTTCAAAAACAACAAGTCACCATTCTAGAGCAGAGTGTATTCCCAAGTAAGTACGCTGCACGCAGCTGCCCGTCGACTTCAGCTCACCGACAGAAAGTCGCAGAAAGTCCTCATCAGCTGTGATTTTGTCCCTGGCTTCCTAGGAAGCCTGGCACATCTTCACCCTCAATATTTTCAGCTAGTCTCTCAAGAGATATCTCTGGGAGAGGAACCACATTTTTCCAGTTCCCTGTTCCGAATGATGATTCATCAGTACAAGATTGTTGTTGTAGAACTCCAACGAACCATTCTCATCCCAAAACGCCTGACATAGTCTGCTCTGGCGCCAGCACTCGACAGTGAAGCTATCATCCGTGTTCCTAAGATGTGCATGTTAGATGTTTGGTTTTTCTGTCTGTCTGTCTGTCTGATGTAGGCAACTGCAAGTTATTTCTTCCCGGAGGTCGCGAGCAAGCCATCCTGTGAAAGTCGTTCCATAGCCAAGCTTGCAGACAACCTGATCTCTGTCATTGAGCACTTCTCCGATACGCATGGGATAATACATTTCTGCAATGTAGTCCGGCAGCAATTCCTCTTCGACAGGCACTGCAGGATCCGGTTCGGTGAATCCGGATGCCGAAAAGTGGCGAGGGTTCACAGGGGCTGCGCCCAGGGTAGCCATCGCGCGTCGATGAGCAACCGTAGTGCGGCGACTTCGTCGTGGTGGTGGTGGTGGTGTTGGTGGTCGATACCGCTGTCGCGGGAGAACCGGGAGGCCCAAGGAAGCCGCGCGGGCGGCCGCGAGGGACCAGCGTTCCAAGCGAGCGTCCAGCACGCACCAACCTCATGATGGTTATTGACGGGTGATTGTTGTCTCATGTATTCCGTGTGGAGGCGGCCCATGGGACTTTGCGTCGACGATGTTCAGCCAGGACCGTGCACAAGGGCACCGGCCCATCATATGCGACGAACCTCTGATAGCCGCTGCCTGTCCGCTTTCAACTCCTCAATCATATACGACCAATGGTCGCATCTTTTCAACCGCTGGGGCCCAATGCCTAGGTATAGAAATATGGAAAAGAGCAGCCGCGGTTCATTGCTCCTGCGGTATCGGAAGATCGTGCGGAGAGAAGGAAGAAATAAAAGAGAAAGTCAAGTAAATGTAGACGGGCAGTAGGCAGTCCAATCGGGCGGGATCAGACACGATCCCATGCGATCGAGAATGGAGACGGGACGTATCTGGCCCGGAACGAACGGATGCAACTTCCACTGGGGTCGGCGGCGCAGCCTCAAGTTTCGCAATTTCGCAGGATCCTGAGAATCGACATGTCATCGAATCCGTCACTGCTGCCGCTGTACCAGCAATGGCACGCCCCGAACAGCCTGAGGAGACGACCGAGGACGGGACGGTTCCCTGGCACGGCGCGGCTTCAGGCGAGTCCGCGACGGGTCCAGATCAGCGCAGGTGGAACCGGGGCGACGCGTGTGACGGCGGCAGGAAGCGGTCGGCGTCGTCAGAGGCGCGAGAGGCCGGAGACGACGGAAAGAGAGGACAGATGGGCAGGAGGTCGTCGAAGCAGCGAGAGGAGAGGAGGAGAAAGGGTTTATATAGTATATCGTGGACAAGGCGGCGTAAGACGTCTAACCCGATTAGGCACGCGATACCGGAAGGGGAAATCTACTGTAGCGCAGGTGTATTATCATACTGTGATACTCCACGGTCATCATGAGGCTGGGTGTATAGGATGTACATAGTCGGACATCGTCGCAGTCCCATGTACGTCGACTGCATTGTGCTGCCGCTATGTCGTAGCAATCTACATCATGAGTTCTGGATAACTATATCAAACATACCGTATATTATTCAATCTCGCTCGAGGAGGCGCGCTCGGCAGGACCAGCGTGTCTTTGATGTATTATCACATACTGTCCTATCAAAATGACCGTGACAGCTGATACACATCTCTCTACTCCATACTCCGGCAAGTGCGGCGATGGCACGCTTGGGGGGGGCTTTTTCGTTAAAGTAACTTGGTACCACATTATTTAAGAATGAGAATAACATAATCACCTCCTCCTGCGTCGGTCCCATGACCGTGTTGAGGACGATGTGTCGTCGTGGAGTGCTGCGTGTGCGGCAAGTAGCCGCTACCTCTGGTGTGGGCAAACCCCTGCGGAGAACCCAGGTAGCAGTACCGTCGTCCTCGTTGCCCAACAGGCTTGCTTTCCCCCTCTCCCCCCCACCTCTCCCCCTTCTTTCGCCAAGCCGACGGTCGCCCATCCCGACGACACTTCTCGACTCGCCCACGCTTGCTCAAAAATCTCCCTCGCGTCTGCTGCTTGATTTCCATGACCGCGAGGTCTGGGACAGCTGCGTGTCTTCGTTTCCCCCCACCACCCACCAATTCTGTTCATTGCGGTGGTCCCAAGGGCTTTTTCTCTGCAAAAAGTCCCTGGAATCCATCGTCGACCCCGGGCACCATTGCTCGCGTGCGTGAAGAGTGAAGAGTGAAGAAGAAGAAGAAGAAGAAGAAGAAGAAGAAGAAGAGAGATGCCCCCCGTCTCCTCCTCGTCCTCGTCCTCTTCCTCCCACGACTGGTCACCTTCCTGCTGATCGATGAGCGCTTGGTCCCGCGCGGTCTGCGCCACGATAGAATAAGCTCCCCAAACCACCCTCGTCTTTCCTCCTCCACTGCCACGCCGCGGCGGCATCGGTCGGTACCTGCATTTCACCTGCTTAAGCTGCGTTCGGCCTGTCTGGCTGGCTGTCTGTCTGTCTGTCTGTCTGCCAAATCGGATCCTCGTCGAGCTAAGCCCCTCCCGCCCCCGTTCGATCGATCCTTGCTGGCGGGTCGAGTCCGCCGCACGCCGCCGCCCCGTCCTGCCCTGCCTTGCCCGGCCGTGCCCTGCGCTGCCGTGTTTTGAGATCTATTTCTGGCTTTTCTTTCCTCAGGCTTTCCGTTGTCCCTGACGGGCGGGTCCCCTCACCCTCCCAGTTCACGAACGATGGACACCGCTCAACAACATCATCAAGACCACGCGTCATGGTCCTCGACCGAGAATAAGAACTGCGCATTGTCCCGCTCCAACTCCCCGTGTCCTCCTCCCCAGTACCATCATGATTCCGTGTCGACAGGTCTCACGGTTGACCCTTCGCTGACGTCCGTCCACCCTTACTCCGCATCGGATTCAGCAGCAGCAGCAACTGGCGCCGACGAGCCGGTCGCGTTTACGACCCCGTATCTGTCTGCGACCACCACCCAGGATCACGGTCTCCTCGTTCCCTCCCCAGGATACTCCAATACCTTTGAAGAGAGCTTCGTAACCCAGCTCAAGGCCCAAGGAGAGGACTTTTCCAGTCTGCTCAATTCTGATTTCAACATGTATCCCTCCAACAGCGATCCTTCTCTCATGTATGACACCAAGCATGACGCCCAATCACCTCAGCACCAACATCAGCAGCAGGGACAGCAGCAGCAAGCCCTGGCGAGTAATCCATCCATCAATCCAGCTGATCTGAGCCGAGTATCTTCCCCCCACAACCATCCCACACCACCACATCATCTGGCGCCGCCCGATTCGGCCCCATCGCCCCGCGCGGCGTCGCCGGTCTCGAGCCCCGGCGCGTTTTACTCCCCCCAGCATTCGCGCCATGCGTCGCTCGATCCCGTCACCGCTGCATACATGACGAGCCAACAGCACCACCACTCCGATTGGCAAGGTCTGCTGGGCAATCCCGCCTTCCAGGGTCATCGACGCGCACCCTCGGAGCATTCAGACGTGTCGTCCGTCACGCATTCTCCGTACCTGCCTCAGCACGAGTCTTTTGATCCGCTCGATGGCAGCAGCCATTCGCCCCTGTTGGTCCCGCAGAACGACTCCTCCAGTCTGTACGAAACCTCGTTTGGCATGGAATCCTTCTCCATCTCCGATCCAAACCAGCACCAGGCGTTCACCCCGGCCCATAGCCCTTACATCTCCCCCCGACTGGGGCCCCAGCAGCAGCATGCCGTTGACCTACCTGCCGACAACTCTTTCAACCTGTCGCAGCATGTGAACTCACAGCTTGGCCCTTCTCCAGGTGACCCCTATAATCCCCCCAACATCGAGAGCAACAACAACAACAACAACAACTCTCATCCCCCCATCCAGTCGCAGAATAGTCCCCCGGGAGAAATGGGTCAGGCGGCGCAGATGGCTCCTCCGTCCATCAACGTTGAACTTGCGCCTCCGTCTCAGACATCGAGCTATGGTCCACCCCCAGAAATCGACAGCGATACGTTAAGCCCACCACGTAAGAGATACTCTTTTACCCTCGCAATCCCCACCCCCCACCATCATTGCTCCTCTCTTTGGTTCTAATTGGTTGGGGTACAGGAAGTCGAGGTCGGAGCAAGTCTGACCCGTTTGGCCATCCCATCACGCGGCCGATGACCTCATCGTCTGCCAGCGGGATGCTCGTGAGCGCTCCGAGTCACCATGACCCCCGTTCACTCTCTCCGTTCAGCGCCCGTTCGCGCAATCTCAGCACTCCGTCTTCGCGTGATACCTCGCCAGCAAGGAATCGGCGGCAGTCGACGTCGTCAATTGACAGTCGCACTTACATCCTCGATCTTGCCGATCCGCAGCGCCCGGGCGCCTCCAGCTCTGACTCCAAGCGCGTCCAGAAGCATCCGGCAACCTTCCAGTGCACCCTGTGTCCCAAACGATTCACGCGAGCGTATAACTTGCGGTCTCATCTCCGAACCCACACCGATGAGCGACCGTTTGTCTGCACAGTGTGTGGCAAGGCGTTTGCCCGGCAGCACGACCGCAAGCGCCACGAAGGACTGCACTCGGGCGAGAAGAAATTCGTGTGTCGCGGGGAGCTGGCGAGCGGTGGCCACTGGGGTTGCGGCCGACGGTTTGCCCGTGCCGATGCGCTGGGTCGACATTTTCGATCCGAGGCCGGCCGGGTCTGCATCAAGCCGCTCCTGGACGAGGAAGCCACCGAACGCGACAATAGGACGTTTGTCCCACAGCAAGAACAGGTGCAGGGGCATCTGCAACCCGTTCCTCAACCGCTCACCGTTCGCACCATGGACGGCCAGCAACAGGGATTCACGCTTCCCGCGGCTCTTCTCGCACAGTATCCCGCTCTGCAGGCGTTGCAATGGGATCAGGTCGCCAACCAGCCGCCGCCTCCCGACGATTCCAACGACATTGGCGGAAATACGGGGCGGACTAGTTTCGACGCTAGCTCAGGGGGCGAGTATGGGTTCGGGGATGAGGACGATCCGGGAATGAACAATGGATATATGGGCGGCCATGGTCCAGGCTTGACGCCACCGCAACCTCCTCAGGAACAGCAGCATCACCTACTGCTAGGCGTGGGGGTGAACACCGGTGACGGAGGCGCTTGGGTGCAGCAGCCTACCCAGGGTTGGCCAAGTTAGCTTTCGAACCGCATCAGAGTGGCGAGGAGAGATTTCTATCTGGCGGGATGATCTTGCTTGGGATTTGAATGTTTTGGCGGCCGGGATATACCCTGATCTTGTTTATTCCTTCTTCATGGATGGTTGGTCACTATGTAATACGATCATTTTGCTGCCATATTTTGCCCATTTCCCGACTACTTTTCAAATGGTTGATCTCATGATCATGGGAGTGTTGCTTTTTGTCTGGTAATTTTCCCTCCCCCTTACCCCTTCTGTTTCCTGCTCTTTGTTTTCCTCCTCACTGTTTCCTATGTCGCCTTTCTTTACACGGGCTGCAGAGAGAAATGACAACTCCCCCTTTTCTTCTCATTCATTCACGTTACTGCCTAAATGTCAAATGTCTTCTGCTCCTAGCAAATCCGGCTGCTTAAACATCATATTTGCCAGGTGCCTTTTTATCATTTCTGTTGGGAAGATCTCCAATTTTTTTTTTTCCCTATTTGCACTTGCGTGTCTGAGATGGATAATAATTGATGATGATGATCCTTCGCTGTGACACTTGGGATCTCAGAGGCGTTCTGAATACTACTACCATAAGAGCATACTGGATGAATCTTAATACAGGACCAGTAGTAGTTATGGCCCACACAATGCAGGCAAGCTGTTTTCTTCCGTTTTACAAATTACATCACGTAGTTATAACAGTGGTATTAATCCAGAGCATCCTTTCCATCCACCCCATTCTCAAAATAAACAAAAGATATATCTAGTTAATAAAAAAAGTCGCTTACCGGCACGTGCATGTACACACTCTTGCCTTTGGAAAAGAGAAATGTGTAGATGACACCGATATCAAAAACTAGGGAAACCCGATCCTTGATCCAAAGCACAAAACCAAAAAAAGGGGGGTGGAGGATGGGGGGGAATGCTTCACTTTGCGGATCCGATATGCGAGGAGAGAGTCGCAAAACCTTGAGTGTTATACGCGACGCACACTGCCACACTGCATACCTTCTGGCAGCCTTCGGTTCTCATTTAGATTGGATAGGGATAGGGTCACTTGGCACGCATGTGTGTCGGCGAGGTTGGGCGGTGGTGAGCCAGTCCCAGAGTCCTTCTTGCATCGGCAAGTGAGTACAGACCGGCTGCGCACGGATAGATCGTTTCGGTATAATGTACTTTTCCTACCGAAAAGGAGAAGGATGGCGGGCGCCGCAATCTTCAAGATCGACGTACCCGCAGCTCAACCAGCTTCTCCATCTCCGCAAGCCATCTCCTCGCAAACTCCTCGTCCGAGAACCGCCGGGCAGATCTTCTGGCCCTCAGCCGCATGGCCACCTTCTCCTCGTCCGGCAGCGCCAGCGCCGTTTCAAAAGCAGCTGCGTACTCCGTCTCTGTCGACGCGCGGAACCCCGTGCCTCCATCCCCCAGATCCACAACGATGTCCTGCTTGGGGCCGCCGGAGTCGTGCACCACGCTGATCAGGCCTGCGGCTTGGTACTCGACCACTCCGATACCAAAGTGCTCGTTCCACATTGCGTTCGTGCCGATGGATGCGCGGCGCAGATGATCAAGGACGGTCGGCCAGCTGGCATCGCAGATGAAGGTGGTGTGGTCTCTGATTTTGAGCTCGTGGGCGAGGAGACGGAGATGGTAGATGTGCGTCTCGTCGGTGCTTGACGGGCGAACTGAGCCGATGAGGACGAGTTTCGCGCGCGGTCGGGTGGTAGTATCTGTGCCGCTGGACCGAGAGGATTCGCTGTAGTGTTTCAGGAAACGGGCAAAGGAACGAAGGACCAAGGCGTGGTTTTTCTCGGGCCGAAACTGCGCAATGTAGAGTATCAATGGTTCTCGCGTCTCTCGTTCCGTTGTGAGATCGATCTTGATGGATTCGAGCTCAGAGACGGCGACAGGAGGGAAGACGACGGTGGGTTCGCGGAATTGCTGCTTCCGCTTCTTCCTCCCGGGGAGCCAAAGCGTTCTGATGTGATCGGACGTCCAGGAGGAGTTGCACATCACCACATCAACTGTGCCGCCAACCCAGCCGTAGAGCTTCGCAAAGGCACGCCAGTAATGCCGTTTCACAAGCCCCTTCCACCCAGCCCCAGCCCCAGCGTTTAACCCCTTCTGCCCCGATGTGTCGTCAAGGGACTCTAGCATATCTGTCGATATCGTCGGGTAATGCACGTAAGCTGCGGTTGGCACAGACGGGAAGAGGAAGTGGGAAAGGCAGAGCGTAAAGGCGTAGCCCATTGTATCGATGAAAATATCGGGAACAAGAAGCCGGAAGGCATCGTATGCGAGTACCAATGAACCAAGGGACTGGCCCAGCAGGGTGAACCGTGGATAGGTGCTGCTAAGCACGAATCTGCGTGTGGAAAGGTAGAGAAACACGACGGTTGGAGGATAGAGATGAATATTGAAGCGCCTCTAAAAAACAAAGAGTCCATTAGCTTTTTTTTTACCACGAGCCCTTTCAACGCACGCGCATTGTGTCACGTACGTACCTCTATGTTCTCCAGCATCTTTGCCTTGTCAACTCCTTGATCGCCCGTATATACCACGCAAATGGCCTTGGGCCATCTCTTCTGCGTCGCGCGGATAGCAGCCCACAGAACGCGTTCCCCGCCGCCCCCCGCATTGCTATGACAGAGGACGATCAGCAACTGAACCAAGAAAGCCACGAGACGGACGCCCGCATCC